>RCUC01156262.1:0-44974 GCA_003697995.1 Taxidea taxus jeffersonii
CGGGATTGAATACTTCTCAGAAAAGCAGAGATAATATCTGAAGAGAGTTAAGAAACCTGAAAGAACATAGAACTGGTAAAGGAGGAAATGAACCATCTGAGTCTGAAGGTATGAAGGTCAAGTACTGGCCGGGCTGACTTACAGGTGAAAGAAACCAGAGGCGACGAAGGAAAACATCTGCCTGTTAGAATCTCGTCGAAACCACTCCACTCCAGCTCCTTCGCAATATTTGCTAACAGTCCCCCACAGCATCCACTGTGTGGTTGTCACATTCGGGTGGTAATATGCGTGATGGAAAGAGGCCAGCAGACACAGTCAGAGGGTGTGATGTTTCTTTAATGGCAAAGGATGTGGGAACTTCGGAGTGTAATTATAGAGTCAGAAGATGATACAGCGTGCTCCCAGACAGAGTTGTCCTCCAAGCTTTCTCAAAGTTCACTGTGGATAATGGAGCACTAAGGACAACCGTACCCATGTGGAGTGAGAATTTTGCCAGGTAAAAGGATTTTTCATCCTTTGAAGTCAGCTCTCATTTTCTCCTGACCATTCTGGAGACTCCTGCTCCTCAGCACAGCTACACACAACCCATTTGGAACAACGGTCACAAAATCACGGGGGCTTTGTGCCACCAGCAGGATTTGGGGATTGGAGGTTAGCTCCTGAGGAGGATTCTTCAGTGGCTCAGATGTTGCTCTCTCTTGGGAAGTAACACAGTGACATCATTGAAGGTAGCTAACTGCATAGACAAAATGGATTTGAATCTCAATTTATCTCTACACTTGTGTATTCGGAGGTTTGAATATTTGATGCTCCCTACTATATACTGAATGTTTGGGAAGTGGTGAAGATCGCTTCAACCTCAAGGGACATTTCTCCTTTCTTCCTTCCTTCCTTCCTTCCTTTCTTTCTTTCTTTCTTTCTTTCTTTCTTTCTTTCTTTCTTTCTTTCTTTCTTCTTTCTTTCTTCCACGGTGTTTCCCCTCATAGAATCCTTGCATATTTATTCCCATCTTGGCATCTGCTTCTCAGGAAATGAGGTGGGTGACCAACTGTCTCAGTTTTCCCCGGACAGTCCAGGTTTTGTACTGAGAATCCTACATCTCAGGAAATCCCATCCCCTACATATCAGGGTCATTGGTCACCCCGGGTCCAGGTCTAATAAGTGGAGGCACCCCCAAGTCCCTTGGGAGGTGATTCTGGAGAACTAGAGACAAGCGACATTGAGGGGCACCCCTGCAGAAGTAGAAAAGGCTCTGGGGAATAGAAATTGGTTGAAAGGGAATTTTAGAATTTTTTTTAAAGACTTTATTTATTTATTTGACAGAGAGAGATCACAAGTAGGCAGAGAGGCAGGCAGAGAGAGAGAGAGAGGGAAGCAGGCTCCCTGCTGAGCAGAGAGCCCGATGCGGGACTGGATCCCAGGACCCCGAGATCATGACCTGAGCCGAAGGCAGCAGCTTAGCCCACTGAGCCACCCAGGCAACCTTTTTTGTTTGTTTGTTTTTGTTTTGGAATTTTAGAATTTTTTTAAAAGAAAATTTTTATTGTAAACTTCTATTTTATCACTTGTACAAAATCTTCTGTAAGTCTTTACTTCTTGCTAAATTTGGTATATTGATTCTTTTTACAAAATTCAAAGAAGCTGACTGAGTTCTGTGTACAAGTTGATGCAGTGTGGAAGAAGAGTGCTGTCCCTGTCCTTAATGTGCGCACCAGAGGGCAGCGGGTGTCTGGCACAGGGTTAGCGGTGAGCCTCCCGTCTGCTGTGCCTGACACTGAAGGGTGCCTATGAGGTGGGTGGTCCACATGCGGCCTCAATCGCACACAGCCTCCTTCCTGCTTATGAACATTCACAAAATACCTACTATGTGTTAGGTCTGTGGCAGAAACTAGGGATCAAAGGATTAAAAAAACACAGGCCCTGCCTCCTGGGTGCTTAATGGTTCAGGAGTGTCGGAGGTACATTTCCACACTGAGCCCCCAGTAATGGGTTTGTTCTAATGAAGGCTTGTGTGAATGCCATATGTGGGGAGGGGCTATAGAAATCAGCCTGGAGAGATCTGCGGGTTCACCGGACGTGTGAACTGAGGCTTGAAAGGAGAATAGGGATCTGTTGTCTATCAAGCATACAAGCAGGCATCTCCGGCAGGTGGGAAGATGTACACGGTGACATGGAACCCAGAGCGCGCCTGGCCAACTCAACACACCACCAGCAGCTACATATATTTGGGGGACAGATATGGAAGGGTAGGAAATGCAGCTGGACAAATATGTGGGGTTTCTTCTCTGGCAGCATTGGATGCCATAAATAAGACTTTAGGATTCTGTAGGTGGCCTAACACAAGTGAGGACTCTTGAAAAAGGGCTTTGTAACAAGATTAATATTTGATTAAAAAAATCTGATGAGCACTGGGTATTACATACAACTAATGAATCATCAAATGATACATCGAAAGCTAGTGATGTACTGTATGTTGGCTAATTGAAATTAATAAAAAAAAATTCGTGCACAAGACAGCTGGGAGATACCCAAGCCTTAAAAACCAGGCTGTGGGAAGGCAGTGATGGAAGTGGTCCAGGTGGATGAGAAAGGTGGGTTTGTAGAAGACACAGAGAGGCAAAAAGGAAGTGCATCTTTTGTTTTTGGTCGTGAAGTTTCTAAACTTTGCTCTCTTTCTGCTAAGTGCGCAATGACATGTTTCTATTGATACATTTGTTGCAGATGAAAACAACAACAAAGTTTGCCTTTACTTCCAATTGGATAAAGACCAGTTGCCAACTAAATTTTATGTTACTTAAAAGAAATTTAAAAATAAAGCCTTCATTGTTTATATGTTTAAGCCTCTTTCAACTCTGCCCATCAGCTGGGAACCCACAGTGTTAGGAAATACGTATTAAAGTATTTTCTGATTTCAGCGGAATTGCAAAACTCCTACTAGTGATATGCACCATGTAGCGGATGGCAGTGAGCAGAGCCAGACCGCTGGGGAAAGAGAGCTCAGCGCCGACGGTCCCTCCCCATGCTGTGCTCCCACCAAACAAGCCGAGTACCAGCTTTTTTCCTTGTTGCTTCAGCAGAACAAGAGGGATATTTCCAATCAGAACTCATGGTTTCTTCAGATGACGCAGAGCATGTTCTGTATCCCCACCTGTTAGTTCAGGCCCCGGTAAAAGGACTAACATCTTACAGTGTGTACTTACTTCTACTTACTGAGTTTCCTTAGACCTTCCAACGTAGACAAGCTATTATCTCCCCCATTTCACAGCTTCAAAAACGAGACTCAGACAAGACACAAACATTTGCTAAACGTCACAGAGAGGTTAAGCAGAAGAGCGAAATTAAATCAAACCCAAACCTGAGGTTTTTGCTCCTACTGTAAACTTCCCAGGACTCATCTTCCTTTTTCTCTAGTGAATTCTTGAAGGTGGGAGGTGAGTGATTCAATGTGTGCTCAATCAACAGGTAGCTGAGTGCCTCTTAACTGTTGGGAAATGAGACATTGACAAAGTGAGGCTGAGCCAGGAGAAATCACTTTATTTTCCTCCTGCCACAGAAGACCCCAGAAGAAAGCTGAACATCCAGGTTCCGTGCAACTCTGCGGGGCATTGTGATTAGTTGGGGGGCAGTGGGGCATGCGCCACTTCTGGCCCCTTATTCCATCCTCACTCTGTCATTTTCTTTTATTCAGTCCAGATTATGGAGAGAACAAGGAGGTTATATACATCATTAGAGGCACTAAATGGAAGGTCTTGGGCCTGAATCCTTGGAAACTACCTCACAAACCTTTCACTGCACAGCTTCGAGTAAGCATAAGCCTTTATTTTAATAATCCAAGGCTATTTTGGGATTATTTGTTACAACATCTGAGCCTTGCATACTCTGCCTAATACAGATTATATTTTCCTGCCACCATCTAGTTCTTGCTGCCATAAGCTCTCATTTGGAATATTGGAGTACTCAAAACCAACCCTTTCTCATGCTCTCCCGGTTTCCTCCAATTTGTTTCCAGTTGTGCCCAGGAATATTTTTCCAGCAAAAAATGTGACAACTATGCATCATTGCTTAAAATCTTTCCATGGCTTTCCAAAGTCTCCAGGATAAACCTTCCGTATAGGATCTGGTTCCTACCAGTGTCATCTCTCCTCATCATTTCCTTTCTCTGTGTATTTATTTCACAATGTCTGTCCTGTAGTTCTTCTACCAAACCATGAAAGAAGTCTACCTTCCACCCACTGGTGTTCGGGGAAAGGTTTCATGACTATCTCCCTAGAAAAAAATGTACGTGTGTGTGTATGTGTGTGTACGAATTTATTTTAAAAGCCACAATTGGCAAATAATAAAATATGCAATAATATTTATTGTAAATTCCATTTTGCCAATTGATTCTCCCAGAATATGTTCACTGATATTTGCCAAACGCTTGTACTCATCATGAGCCGATGGTTACAATCCAATCATAATCGACTAAATCGGTCCATGAATAAATGTTTGATTACTGCCTGGTGTAGCGAAGAAGTTGCTCACAACATTGACAAATGAATGTAGCTACAGCATGAATGTACAACAGAAATGTCTACTGGAACTCCACTCACTTGTCAAGCATATGGGTGACTTCTTTACTGAACTAGATCAGTTTTAAATTATTGAGAGAATATTACCACAATTTTTTGTCACTCACAATGTAACAGTTACAGACATACAGTTTTTAAAGTCTAAATAATCAACACAATCTTAAATCTAGACTACAATTCAAGCCCTGCTTTGTAGTTTGCCTATTTTGCGGTATAAATACTCCTGTCATGACCAAATTCAACCTATAGTGTGACCCCACTGAATGCCGAATTGGGAAGAGATGCATACAGTCCATCATGCTGTTTTCCCACCATACAAATACAACAAAAATAATTAATCCGAAGAAAATAGGTAATAAGAACACACAGAAAATAATTGAAGAGTGAGTTTGAGTATTTGTTACACTTTATTTTTATTTTTTTAATTTTTTTTAAAGATTTTATTTATTTATTTGTCAGAGAGCGCAGGAGCGAGCACAGGCAGACAGAGCGGCAGGCAGAGGCAGAGGCAGAAGCAGGCTCCCCGCCGAGCAAGGAGCCCGATGTGGGACTCGATCCCAGGACGCTGGGATCATGACCTGAGCCGAAGGCAGCCGCTTAACCAACTGAGCCACCCAGGCGCCCCTTTGTTACACTTTTAAAACATGACTTATTTATTTGTAAATTTGTATGATTTATTTCTCAACAGTGGCTACACTGAACAACTGACTTGCAAAACTCCTGAAGACATCATGACCAGCGCTCAAGCTCGTCTGGTCCGATGAGCACACCTTCGCTCCCATTGTATGCCTGTTCCATGTACCTGGGGTTCTTTCTTCACCCCTTCTTACTGAGAGGTCTGTCCTCCATATTTCACTTAGAGGTCACTTAATCAGGGAAGTCTTTTCTGAGGCTCTGGACTGCACCTTTGCCCCATCTCGCTCTATCTGATTGGAACTGTGTTTTTGCAGATGACAAACCAAACTTATATTTTGATTGACCTTCACTCTTATAGAGAATTTTTATGTGTATTTTGACATTGGCTTTTCAATCTGCATGTTAGATAGAAGACACATAATATTTTCTCCTTTCAGAAGTGAAACAACTTCAGAAGGTACTTTCTTAATCACCTGTGTGGATGGAAGTATTCAGGGTCTTCCTATTTCAAATAGAGCACTTTTCGATTTTAACACAGTAGCCTAAAGCTGCAGTAACCTTGAGAAGGTACTCTTTTTGTTGTTGTTGTTGTTAAAGATTTTATTTATTTATTTGACACAGAGAGAGAGAGAGAGAGAGAGATCACAAGTAGGCAGAGAGGCAGGCAGAGAGAGAGGCAGAAGTAGGCTTCCTGCTGAGCAGAGCCCAATCTGGGGCTCGATCCCAGGACCCTGAGATCATGACCTGAGCCGAAGGCAGAGGCTTAACCCACTGAGCCACCCAGGTGCCCCCTTGAGAAGGTATTCTTGACTAAACTCACAAGAATGACAATTGTTGTGGGAAAGCCTTGTGACATAAAAACTAACAGTAACTACCAGTAAGTAAACACTTTGTGTGCAAGATACATAAGAATCTTAAGTTAGCACAAACTTGTTATCTTCTTAATTTTTAAATTCACTGTAAGTACATAGGGCAAGGAAAGAAATTACACTGGTGGCTGTGGGTACGATGAGGAACTGGGGAGCCTCGCAAGTTCTCAGCCTCCGGGGGACTTCCTACTTCTTCTGGGTTTCCCCTAAACCCTCTGGCTCTCCTTTCCATGGCGTCTATCCTCACTTCGGTGTGCTGTTTGCCTTGCACTTCAATTTGATGAATCCCCTGTATTTGCAGTACATATTCCAGAAAGTTCCCATCTGATTGACTTAAGACTCACTACTATAGGACCCATGGGGGAAAGCCCTCCATATTGGGATATCTCCCGGCTCACCTGGGGGACTACAGAGTGACGCACCAAGTGTGGTCCTTTCAGCAGTGCAGCTTTAATGAGGAGACTGTGGGCAAGGCAGCGGCAGCATCTAGGATTTGGAGAGAAAAGATGATCATAACCACTTTGGGCTCTGACCTCATCTTCTGACTCCAGAGCCATGAGATGATGTTACAAGTCAGCATTTTTTGTTCTTCTTTTTGCCTGGAGAGACATGAGTTTAATTTCTTGAGTAACTGCTTTTCTTTTTTCTTTTCTTTTTTTTTTTTTTTTTTTTTTCTAAGTAAGCTCTATGCCCAACCTGGGGATCAAACTCATGACCTTGAGATCAAGAGTCACATGGTCCACTGACTGAGCCAGGCTGGCATCCCTAATTTCCTGAGTAGTTTCAATTTTTCATTAGCTATAGAAACATTGTGGAAATCACTTACTTTTTCTGCATTTTTATTTTCCTAATGGAAAACAAAACAGGACAAAATAAAACAAAAACAAAAACCACAAAACCAAGGGATTCACAGTACCTGCTTTACAAGGTTGTTTGGATAATTAAACGCAATGACATGTGTCAGTCTCCTGGCTGGGTACCTGACGCAAGGTAGGCAGTCAAAAATATCATTTTCTCTTTCTAGATAAAAATCTCACCAGGAGAACTCATTTACACAGCAGAAGAGGATTTTATACCAGACAGTAGAAATAAATAAATAATATACTTAAGTAATGAAACTGCAAACGCACTTTTCATCTCACGAGATTAGGTACTTTGCACTTGGGTTTCTCCCCAGGATCCTGTAAGGTGATGTCTGGTGGGCACCAGGGAGGTAGCCGCGTGTTCTGGTCAGGAGCACAGACTTTAAAGCCAGACACTGTGGGTTGAGTTTTAGCTCAGTCATTTCCTCACTCTGCAAACTCGCACAAGTTGTTTGGTCCTCTGTGTGCCAGTTTCTCCTCTGTGAAGGGGAGCACCCATAGTGCTTACTTCACAGGGTTGCTGGGGTGTACACTGTTCCCATAAAGCACCTGGAACAGTGTCTGGCAACATCATAACCGTACAAGCATCTCTCCAATCTGTAGCTTGTGGCAAGCTACCCCTATCATCATTGAGTATTTTAGAACATCTCTAAGTGTACAGAACAAAATGAAGCCCCTTCAAGGGTTTTCAGAAAGCCCCTAACAATTAAATTAATCTGAACCATGTGAGAGCTCCATTCAGTCCTTGGCAATTGAATGGCACGGTTCTCCATGGCACCTGGACCCATCAGCATGGTGCATAGGTGTGCCTCTCTCTCTCTCTCTGTCACTCTGGATGAGTTCAGATCCCAAGCAGACCCACACAGGATGGGAAGATATGGTTGGGAAGAAGATGGTTCTTGATTCCTAGCCCTGTATTTAAAACTAGCAGTGACTCTAGGGGGATAGTTGTTAGCCCCGACAGCATTAGATGATATTATCCTGTGATTCTGTGCTAGCTTGTTTGGGGTATCACACCAAGTCTGGGGCAGTGAGAATGGACAGTGGGGCAGCATAGGCGTCCTTTGAGTATTCAAAACAGTAATAAGATGGACTCCCGTTCTTTTCATTATGAACACATGCAAAGCAGTGTCATGGTAAAAATATGCTCTCTGAGAATTAGTATTTTGTAGGTCTCAATTGTAAATGATCACTCTGGTAACTGTTGAATTTTAATAATATATCTGTAGGGCACCTGAGTGTGGTTGGGCAGCTGCCTTCAGCTCAGGTCATGATCCCAGAGTCCCGGGATCAAGTCCCGCATCGGGCTCCCAGCTCCACGGGGAGTCTGCTTCTCCCTCTGACCTTCTCCTCTTTCGTGCTCTCTCTCACCGTCTCTCTCTCAAATAAATAAATAAAACCTTAAAAAAATAATTTATCTGTAAACTTCAAGTTAGCACATTTTTATGACTGAACTCTTAATAAGGTTCAGTTACATGGTTACCTGTCACACATGGGCTCCTCTGCTTGGGTTTGTGTGCAGAGGAGATTCACGGTGACACAGGATTGTGGCCAGTCACTTCAGGAACAGCTCCTCCTCCCCTCCCTATGGCTCTACACCTTCCTATGGTTCTGTGGAACATCCGACTAGACAATGCAGCTCAGTGGTTTTAAAGATAAAGAAACAGAACTTGAGTTGCTTCAAAGTCCACTTAGAGTTTTAAGTCTATATCTTAAGTCTAAAACAGTGAAACACTATCATCTGAAAGACATGATGGTTTTGCTTGTGCATTAACATTTTTGGCCATATAAGAAATATTTAAATTTGAATGATAGGGTTAAGATTTGAATTTATTTATTTATTTTTTAATAGTTTTAAAACTAGTGAATAAACGAAGAAAATAATTTTTGCAACTGATTCTTCCTAAAAAATAACTTCGTTGTAGAGAAGAAAGGGTGAAGTATTCCCTTCTGGTGTGAAGTCGAGTACCTGGGTTGTGCTTGCCTCTGCCCTTCTTTGGGCTGCATGTGTCTTCAAAGCGGGGGCCTTGTCAGACTTATCCGTGCATTCCTGGGACATGGCACAGGATCTGGCTCAAGGTGTCATCTACATGTTGGCTGAAGGCATAAATAAGAGGGATGATTTATTCATTTGCTTAGCACAGTGAGTACTTTCTCCTCACTAGGAGCTGCTCTAGGTTCTGCACATACACCAGAGTGGGACACACAAGGGAGGAAGGAGAGAGGGAAAAAAAGAAGGAGCCCAGCAAGGAATGGCTTTTGTTCCCATGCCAACAGTTATGACTAGCTATCCTATTATTATCTGGGTCCCAGAAAAAAAAAAAACAAAAAACAGGTTGGTTTCTGGCTCTTTGAGAAAATTTGAAGACTAAGGTTTGGACCAACCTGGAACTGATAAATCATATCTGGAATTAAGCCAGCTTCAGAAATGTTACAAGTTTGTGGCAAACTTTACTTTTTCTCCCCCCTCAGAAAGATGCATGCTCTAACCTTAACATGCTAGCAATTTGATGTGCAAATTATCAAGCATTTCTTAACAAAATCTGCTCTTATGCCAATTTATTTATGTTGTGCATGCACATTACTATAGACATATACTTTATCACTGTTAAATAAAATGTTTACTTTTATTTATTTTATTTACTATTTTTAAAAATTTGGGGGAGGAGGGCAGAGGGAAAGGGATAGAGAGAATCTTAAGAAGGCTCCACAGCCAGTGCGGAGTCCAATGCGGGACTCACTTTGATAATGCTGAAATCATGACCTGAGCCAAAATCAAGAGTTGGACGCTTCACCAACTAAGGCACCCAGATGCCCCTAAAATGTTTATTTTTAAATAGAACTTAACCAGTCTCCTGCTTTGGATTCCCTTTTAATTTTGGAGTGCATATATTTGCATAATTTACCAGAAAGATAGGTTCCTAGGCTCCTCGTAGAAAATCAACATAATGCCTCTATTCACTGAGCTTCCTTTTAATTATAAATATATCTGGTCGTACCATTACAAGAATATACACACGCATTAAAATTTCACATCTCTGTGGAACAATATTTGGGAATAAAGGTCATGGTCTTTTTTTTCTTAAATTTCATTTTCTTTTTTCAATATTCCAAGATTCACTATTTATGCACTGCTCCATGCAATATGCACCCTCCATCTGTAGCCCAATGTTCATAGCAGCAATGACCACAATCGCCAAACTGTGGAAAGAACCAGGATGCCCTTCAACAGACGAATGGATAAAGAAGATGTGATCCATATATACTATGGAGTATTATGTCTCCATCAGAAAGGATGAATACCCAACTTTTGTATTAACATGGACGGGACTGGAGGAGATTATGCTGAGTGAAATAAGTCAAGCAAAGCTCATAGTCTTTTAATGGGAGTGATTTAATGTGTGCAAGTGTGTGGTAACGGCTGGCCACATGGGTGTAAGTAGACAAATCATTATCTAGAATTGTGGTGTTACTCCCTATGCACTGCCTTCCCTGCTCGGGATTCAGCTTCAGTTGTTTCTTGCAGCTGAGATTGTAGAAGGAGATGCACAGAGAGCACTCCTTCAGAGGCGGGAAGGTCATAAGGGGTGTGTGCCCCTGGTGGCAGGGGGATGGTGGGGGCCGGGCTTCTGAGTGCCATGGGGAAGGGGCAGACTCAGACCATTCTCCACCACCGCCCGCTCTGCCCCAGCAGCATGTGCAGCTGTGGGGTCACCTGCATATAAGAGGCAGGGTCGCTCCATTTTCTCTTTGGAAAGCTTCTGTGCTAAATATCCCAGTGTGTGCAAAGGAGATGGACCCTTCCTCATTGGAAAGTGCTTAGTGGCCGACGGAAAGCAGGGCAAACGCAGATCTTTGCCTTGAGCAACTAGACGGCACTGAGTCGATCGGCAGCTCCACGGGGATATTCCACTGCTCCTGGCTTTGGATCTCCTTTTAAATCATTTTGACTCTGCCATTGTGGAAGGACAACAGTGACTTGATTTGGACAGCTCTTGCTTAATATTACTTTAAAAACCACAAGTTCTCAGGTGGACTCCTTAAATGTATCAACACGGTTAATTATTTTAGGGACAACTAAAAAAAAAAAAAAAAAAAAGATCAACGTAAGTAAAACACGGGAAATGGTTACTTCCCAGTAATGTTTTTGTCCAAGAAAAATGCCCCCACGATACCAAGACCCCAAAGGTAACCGCTTTACTACTAGACACAGCACGTGTAAAACCCGATGCGGGAATGAAGCCACATCTGTGGAGTGCGTTTTGATGTTACAGATATGGAAGGTTTAAGGTCCCTGAAGCTGACTCTGCCAGTTTCTACCTGGCCAGAGGATTATTGCGATGTATAATCCTGGAACGATGGCTGGGGCATTCTATTTTTGTTCCACACAGTGTGCTCATTCGTTAAAAATTGCTTAACACTGCTTGCCACGGGCAGAGGGTTATCAGGAAAGCAGCTCTGCTCTCACCAGGAATTTCCGGGAATTGTGGACGCTGCGGCTCACCGTCCCTCCAGCCTCTCCCACATCCCGAGGGGCACAGGCCAGCACACCAATGGCCAGAGAAAAGGGCACTGCTGGGCGGGGAGGCCTGCTTTCCTGGCCGCATTGATCGGAGCGGGAGGATTCCTGGCGACGGATGCTAATCGATAGCTGTGGATGCGACCCCTGCTCCTAAAGCAGTCGGGTTAATAAGTGTCTACCCGGAACAATGGGCTGGAGTGCAGGTTCCCCCCTCGAGGAGCCTGAAGACCGAGGACTGCTTGCTTCAGCAGCCACGTTGGAGCGGGGGGAGGCAACAGCTGAACCTTTACCCGGGTGTGGCCTGGGGCGTCCTGGTCTGGCCACGGGTGCTGGGCTCCAGAGACCACCGCCTGGCTGACACGGCAGGGCCCGCCGGGGACGTGTTCGTGGGAACCCCGAAGTCTTTGTTGGTCCCCCCCTTCTTCCTCTCTGAGAGAGGGCATGCATGACTGTTCATGGTCTTGTGCCCGAGACCCTGGGTCTTACTGGGCTTGGCGGGGACTCACACAGAGTATCAGCAGTTTGGGAAACAAAGAGTAAGGTCTGTGCTCCCTGGTGCAGGACACCCTCGATGGCAAGATCCTGGCTTGGACGTAAGCGTCATCGGCTCTCAAACGGAAAATGAAAGAGCAGGAAGAAAGGAAGGAAGGAGGGAAGCCGTGTAGGAAGGAAAGGTGGGAGAGAGGGAGGGAGTGAAGGAAGGAAGGAGAGGAGAAGAAATAAAACGACACGACAACCTGTATGTGTTTTGATATGGAGGAAAAAGCCAGCGACTAGGGCAAACATGCATGTTTAATCACGCGCTGTGTAGGGAAATCAGTCCTGGAGCGACTATGTATTTCCTCTGGCGGGGAGGAGATGGGGACTGAACAATCAGAGAGGACATCTGCATGTTTCTGGGCTCTTCCGTCTCGTGCCCAGAAAGCCCACGCTTCCAATTACCTGTAGTTCTGGCATGTCACACTCCGCTCGTAGACGAAGGTATAGAAACCGCCCCTGCTTCACATTTCAGTCTAAGAAAGCGTGTGTAGTGCCAAGAGTGAAAGAGACCCTGGATCTGCGCTGTCCTGCAGGAGGTCTCCACGTCGCTTGCACAGACAGGCCCGATTTCAAACGTTTTGTCCCACAAACCCCTAGTCACTCCTATGCTCGTCCAGAGAGCACAGTGATCCCCAGCCTAACAGTCGTTCGACCCCCTGCTGGGGATGTTTCCAAGTATAATTTCTCAGGTTTGCATAATTAAAAAACAAAGGCACAAACTCGCTTTTTAAAACATGTAATCATATTATAAGTGGGGTTGACTACTTGCTCATTTTCCCCAATTGCAACAGGGAAGATATTTATATAATTTAACAGCTATGAATATTTTCAAATGATAGGTTCATGCATGGTTAACTTGTAGAAGGCCCTCTACGTTTGGGTGCTGAGTACCTCTGCTCTCCCCTGGTTTTGGGATGTGATATGGCTGGAGTGAAAAGAAAAGGCACTTTCTGTCTTCCTTGTGTACCCCTCCTCCTCCCCTGAGGCCAGCCCTGGTGAAGGGGGATGCAGGGCCGGCGGGGGGGGGGGCGGCGCACCAACCTGGGCCCCGTTCCCCCTTCCTTTGTCATATTCTGACCCAGAGATTAAAAACAAGAACATTTTATAACAAGTTCTTTCAATTCTGTGTTGTACACTTTTATAATCACATTATTTGCGGCATTAAAAGGGGGCTTTAAATATTTCAGTGTGTTAAGTTTTTACTGCATTTCCCCAGTTATGACCTCTGCTCACCCCGTCTTCGTTCTTTTGACTCTGGTGTCTGATAATGTTACCCCAGAGGCTATGAAGTAGAAAAGAAAAACAGAAGGAAAGAAGTATCTTCAAGTATGTTTTTGATCATTTTTATGCTCAATGTGAGGATAAAGCAGGAATATCAATTCTACAACCTCAGATCGATAATGTTTCTTATTACTGCAGCATTACACGCTGTGTTCATGCAGTACTCTGCTGGAAAAACATGGGCGAGCCAGGAGAAAGTGTGGGTCCATTTCTTCTATTGCTCCTGGCAAGTGGCCTAAGTGAGCAATTACCTTTTTTCTCTCTGTTTCATCAAAATGAAGGTGATAATAGTGGTCTCCTTTTCTTGCTGGGGATGCTTTGTGATCACAGATAAAAAGACCTTCAATTTTTAAAGTTAGAGTAGCCATTTTTTAAATCAAAAATTAGGATATATTCTGGCATTGGGATGAGCTGTTTTAAATCAGGAATGTTCTGGAAAATCCTGATAGGAGTAAATTCTAATCTATTGCGATAAAGAGCCATTTACTTTTTTTTTCCCTTTCAGATAAAAAGGCATTCATTAGACACATCTGATCATTTTTTGAAGTTAGTATTCACAACACGGTCATTATGGAATTTTTAAGTACGCGTGAGTTTAACAGATAACTGGTACTGCTTTATAGCTTTTGAATAAGGTTATAATTCTAGGGTTGTGATTTTGGGTCATTTTCCTTTTATTTCTTCCAATAAAGGAGTCTTTCATGTCTATGGGGAGCTATCATCTTGAGTAATCTGCAATGTCGATTCTCTGCATTTTACTCCAGCAAGAAGCATATGAAATGAGGTTTTGCCCCACTGCAATCGAGCCTGAATAGAAATAGGTAAATTGTGGTCTTTTAAAATACGCTCCTTGTTTTCTTTGGATTTCTTAGCCATTTGGATACATTGTCTCCCATTTAATCTTCTTCTGTTTTTTTTTTTTTTTTCTTTACCTTGCCACTTTAGACAGAGTTGGGAATTTGGAAATTGAAATAAAGGAAGTTGGGAAAAAAAGAAGAAATAAAGCAAGTTGGAATAGATGAAACGCATATATGAGTGAACCACTGTGGGTGAGTCATTTAAACTCTCTGAGCTTCCCATTATAATTGGTAAAATAGGTACAATATCATATACCTCGAATAGATTATTTTCTGAATTCACTGAAATTCTTCAAGGATAGTACCTCATAGCGCCTGGTATGCTGCAAATGCTCAAACTGATATCTTTTATTATCATCACTATTATCTGCACTATTAGGGGTTAAGGAACCCTGACAAGGATCCAAACCAAGACGGAGACAGAAAAAGAAAGGCCACAGCAGTCTGGGGAATAAAGCTGGATGGCTCGAGGAGTCAGGTTTAATTTATTTTCCGTGGTCAGCCGGGTCAGCTTATCTGCCTGGGACCACAGCGTCTGAGAGCGGTGATTTAGAAGTCAGGAGGGACCGGGTCTGTATTGATGTTCCTTTGCTGCTCTAACCATGAATCCACTGGCTGTGCTCTGTTGCTGAGGGGCTCTCATTTTCTACAGGACGTTTGTTCTTTTTCCTGCTAAACCTCCCCTCATACCAATCCTCATCAACCCAGGGAGTAGGAAGCAGCCAAGTTTTCCTGGTCTAGAAGTCACTCCTAATCCCACAGAGCTCATACCTGACCTATTTCCCTTTGCCCACAGTGCGTAAAGACCATGCATTTAGCCAAGATGTTCCTCAGGAATCTCATTAAAGAAACTGGACGAGACTGCAGTGAGCGGCTCTTCCAACCTGTGTGTGCGTTCCAACGATGTGAGATGTGCGCCATTCTCCCTGACACTTATGTGGGCTCTGGGGGTAGGGTTTAGCTGAATATTCCAATCAGATACACAGAAAGGAGGTTTAGGTAACAATACGAATTCTCAAATTTGCTATGTTGTTTGACACGAGAAGTGGCAGAAAATAACTCTTGAGGCATTATTCATGTTGCAGAGTTCTCCTGGATCAAAACCGTTTGGGGAAAAGAGAAGAGGTACGGATGCTCCCAAGATAACTGCTTACTTTAGGTTCCCATAAACCAGAGATGTTAAGAGAAAAACTGAGAGCAGCTCTTTGGAATAAAACCCTAGTAATTCAGTATAAGGAATGGAGGACGGATTTGAGGAAACTTCCTAGAAAATTGAACAGAAAGACCAAGGGACAATAATAGAAAACGTCCCTGAATCAGAAGCCCAGCCCACAAGACACAGCACCTAGATGATAGGGATTGCAGACAGAGACACCAAAGGAAGAGGAGAGAAGAAAATCTTCAATGAAATACTTGCAGAAAGCTTCTCAGAAACAACGTGTATAGGTCTTAAAACTGAAAGGATTCACCCAGTGTCCCCCACAATGGATAGAAAAAGCCCCATACTGAGTGATGTTATCATGGCTTTTCAGACACTAGAGACAAAGATCCTAAAAGCTCCCTTGGAGGAAAAAAGGAATCAGTCACAAAGCACTTGGATTCGGAACACCATGGGCTTTAAAACTAGAATCCACTGGAAAATGGAATCATGCCTCCACAATTCTGAGAAAAGTCATTCTTCGATTTATATCCGGCACCCAGAGAAACCATCAGTCAAGCAAGAGAGTAGAATACAGACACTTGCAGATGTGCAAAGTGTCGGCACTTTCCTACCACAGGATATGCTGCACAAGATATGTATGTGGACAAAGAAAGGGAATACATGAGTTTCAAGGACCAGAAGTTTCATAGCAGCAGGGTGGAGGGGATCGCCGGGTGATCATGACCCTGGAGAGGCCAGACCACACCTGTGCCCAGGTGAACAGATGAGAGAAGGAGGACATTTACACCAGGAAGATGGACAGTGAAAAGTCACTGAGCATCCACATTGTTTGACTGTATTGAGCAGTTTTTGTTGTTGTTGTTTGTTTGTTTGTTTTTGGTTTTGGTTTTGGTGTATATATATATACAGAGCTTTGGAGATGAGGTATTTGAGGAAACATAGAAAACAAGCCAACAGGAGCTCAAGAATTGAAATTCCGTGGCACACAGAAGTCTATGAGCAGAGTGCTCAGCCAGCGTTCATCCTTACCTAAGAATCTGGTTGTGGAATCTCGGCCCATCCCAGCTTGAGAAGGGACAATATTAGAAAAGTGTGTATGTGGCGCCTGGGAGGCTCAATGTGTTAAAGCCTCTGCCTTAGGCTCAGGTAATGATCCCAGGGTCCTAGGATCAAGCCTCACATTGGGCTCCCTGCTCTGTGGGGAGCCTGCTTCTCCCTCTGCCTGCTGTTCCCCCTGCTTGTGCTCTCTCTCTCTCACTCATTCTCTCTCTCTCAAACAAATAAATAAAACGTTAAAAAAAAAACAAACATTCCTTAAAAAGAGTTTCTGCAAGTCCAACTACTAGATCAAAGGGAATTTAGATTTTTGACTGGCACTGACTATTAGCACTCAATAAATGTTTTACCAACTTAGACTCCCATCAAAACTCTATCATACTGCCAGTTTTGCACATTCTTGCAACACTGTTAAAACTTCTCCAATCAATGGGACGGATAATAATATTTAATTATGGTTTTAATTAGTTTTTACTTGACTACTAATGACATTAAGCTTTTTATGAGGTAGGAAATTGGCTATACGATTTCTTCTCAAGGTATGCCTGTTAACTTGCTTTGCGTCTTTTCTCTTAGTTTGTGAGTATTTTCTTTTATTGATTTGTGGACACTTTATATGTTCTTGAATAAATCCTTTTATTCGTTCCTTTACTTCTATAGGTTGCACAGTTTTAAATAATTCAAATAACACATTATACTATAACCAGTATGACAACTCTGACTTTTCCAGGGGAAATTAGGGATTTGTCTAAAAGAGTAATTATCTTCCCATTGTTCATTAATTCTCACTTGTGGTGCGAAGGTCCTATATTTGCTGTGGTTCATTCTGACTGGAGGACAAGGTGATTCGCTCTAACCTGAGGACAAGATGATGACACAAATGCCCTTCCACTCTCTGCTTGTCGAGTGAGCTGCCTGTGAAGCAGGTGGAACACCGGGGCACAAGTTGTAACCGGATTGAGCTAGTTACCCTGAACCACAAGGCGGATGTGTCTGACCTTAACTGGGAGAGATGGAATTTCATCTCCTGACCCTTCCCTGGGAGACAAACGCAAGCCAATGTGTGCCCACCTGGCCTGCTAGCCTAGGTTGATGTTCACAGTTTTCTCTCTCCCCGCCCTGAATCACAGACACTAACTGGATGAAATACTTTAAAGGACCTCAGTGACCGTAGGACATTTTTCGAGATGTAAACCAGATCATCTGTTGCCTTGATCAGTGTGACATCTGCCAATCTGAAGGCCTCGAAGGTAGACACGATAGGATACGTGTCTGAATATGTCCACGGGATACCTTTCAACTCCCTTTAATTCTTATCTTCTCCAAATACCTGGACAGATGCAAAGAAAGCATTGAGCTGAGTCAAAAGTGCAGAATTATTAATCAAGCCTCACAAGCAAATGAGCTATTTGGACCCGTGGAGGACTGAATTCTCGGAATTGTAGAAATGAGTGATCGTGGTGATACAGGGGGCATTTGATTCTTCCCTGGTGAGTTTATCTCAACTCCGTGTTCACTCTTCATTACCTGTCAGCAACAGACACAATTGCCTTGGAAGGGTACGGCCATTCCATCATGTGAGAGGCTCCTGATGGCTGATACCATCCACTGATCAAAGGCTGGGAAGCCAGGCTTGGCTCACTGGGGACAAGCAGGTGGAGGCCACCTAGCTTGGCATGCTAATGATGATTGACTCTCCTAATATGCCCGTCAAGTGTGACTTTCCCTAATCTGTCCTAAGCTGTTGTGACATGCTGAGCGTACGGTGACAGCTGTGAAGTCAGACGCTGCATCCCACTCGGAGGAGCTTGGCGACTCTGTTTAGTGTCTCAAGAGGGCCATGGATGCCAGGAAGCAGGAGCATGAGAGAGCAGAGTAAGGCAAGCTCCCACTCAGGTCAGAGATGGTGAGGTACACGTGTCCCCCTCGGAGACTTTCATGAGTAGGAAAGCCGCCACAGCCCTATCCCTTTGTCTCATCATCAAGTCCTGCGGCCAGACCCACCCCAGAGTTTCAAAGAAGATCAACAGTAGGTCACTGGAAACTTGAGCTAGCCTTATGTTTCTGCAGGCACTTTGACAAACGGGTCCCTTCCAGAGGGGCTGCCGTTGGTCCCGTGATGGGTTCCAGAATGTTTCCTAGCATAGGCTGTGATTGGATTTACTTTTTCTGTTGCCTAGTGCTTGAGGGCAGGGACATCATCACAGGCAACTTAGGTGGGAGCACAAATGGCTCAGAGGAGACCCTTATCCTGATTTAGAAGTAAAGCAGATGGTGACCTTGTTATGAGCACTTAAAACTCACCCTGAACTTGCACGTCCGTTTGTTTCCCACAGCCTGCTTTTCAGGAAAATCTTTCCTCCCACCTTTTAGTAAAAACACTGCAAATAATTGTTTTGAGGGGCTGAGGAATTTGAAAGGGAGGCTCACTGCACGTGTGGTTGTGACGCGGGCGATGCATTAAGCGTCTTGAGTAGAATGGACACCGTCGAGGTCCTGACAGCCTGGTGACGATTTGTTTGTGTTGGAGCAACCAGGAAGCCAGCCGTTAGCCTTTGAGAAATCTCTCCTGTCAGCTTGTTAAACATGAAAAACAAACTCACTGGAGAAAAGCCATGCTTCTTTCTTAGATAGGGAGTCACTCTGGGGACCGTTTGCCTGCCTGTGGTAGCTGGTGGTCCTGGTGGTTGTGTGCGCTTCACGCCTGGCTCACGTGAGGATGGGCGGGAGAGACTGTGAACTTCTGACCTGGGAGCCACCCACCTTCAGCCTGGTCTCTCGGTGGTCATGCTCCTGGTCACCTACGTTACAGCACCGCGGACTGCTATCTTCCTGCGGGCCGTGCTGGTTATTCTGGTCATGGACGTCTCCACAGGTTAGAGGTAGAGAGAGCCACAGGAGAGTCCTGGACGGTGCTCTGTTCATCCTCGCAGCACCGGGTGCTCAGCCAGGGGCAACTCTGCGTCCCCTTCTCTCCTCTCTCCTTTCTGTCACCTTTGTCCTTCCCCTTCGTGACCTTTCAGTCCTATTCCTATCACCCATCTCAACTTTCTCCTTCCCCACACTCACCCAGTGGCTCAGGAGAGCTTGGCTTTGAGTGTGGGCATCCTTCTCAGTGGCTGTCTCACCACAGAGGTGGCTCACGAATGTCCTCTTTTGGGAATCAGCAGCACCTCCTGATTCCATGCAGCGTCCTCCCCCGTGTTACTGCTACCATGGTCTGTGGTGTAAAAGGCACTGGGGGCGTCTCTCCGCTCCCTGAAAGCTACGGGGCACTCGACGGGGCAAGCTGTGTTCTTGAGGGCATCGTTCTGCAGAAAGACTGAAGAGTGGCTTCCTCTGTAGCTTTGCTTCTTTCCGGGCTTCAGTTCATCGAAATTAATCCATTGGTGAGCCGTCATGGCTGTGTCTGTTCCTGTTATTATGTGTCCAAAGAGAGAAATGTCTATATTCCAAATGCAAACTGGGTATTGGGTTATGTGATGTGCTTTTCTCTCATCCTCAGGAAAGGAACCCGTGAGGAAAGCTGTGTCTGCACTTCCCGAAGAAGACGCTTAGCTCTCAACCAGGCGGGTAATTTCAAGGACATTGTGGGTATGAGGTTCACTGACAGCCAGCCAGGACCCACCTCTTGAATTTTATTGAGTATACACTTTCTAAAAGCTGTTTTTCTTTGTTGAAATGACTTTTAACCAAAATGTCACTTTTAAAAGCCAACTTCAATTATCAATCCATCATCAAGTTCAAGCTGCAGATCCCAGAGTGCCTTTTCAGACAAACTAAGATAAATACAATCACTTGGAGCTCATGGTAGGGCTCAAGGAAAAGTCAAACGGAAGGGATAAAAAGTCTCAAAACTGCATCTGTGAGATAAATTTCCAGGGAAAATTCATGAATTTGACCAAGAACAATCTCAGGCTCCCATATCTGAGGGGATATTAAGGGATTTTAAATAATCGAGGAGTACTGGTTACATGTGGCACTGGAGGGCCTATAAAAATTGATGAGGGAAGATAAGAAAGTGCTTATCCTTGGTGTATTTTAAATGTAATATGTCTATTTTTTTTTTAAGTAAAAGAGTGTTCAGGTAGCCAGTAAATCAGAGAAAGGGGCTAATATATACAGGATTTTAAAGTTGAACCAGTGAATTAGTTTCAGTAATCTCTTTAAAAGAATCCAAATAGAAAATATGCCATAAGGTTGATTTTAGAACAAATGTATGAACTGAGATTCTAGTAACAAAAAAAAGAGGTATTTTGTTGAAAAATGAAAGACAGTTCTTTAAAATAATCATAATAAAAAAAACACTGCAAGATTCTCTTGTTTACGCAGTCTCAATTTTGAATTCCTGTACCTTCTAAGTATAGATGTTTGTGGTAAAAACTAACAATTTCCCTCATTTTTATCACTTATCCACTTAACTCATTATAAACAGAATCCTTTGTGTAATGACTGGTATGGGAACATAACTGCCTTTGTTCCCGATATGTAGAGTTCTACGCTGTAACCTCAAATCACTCCCTCTAAAGAAACCTCTGCACTATTTATTTCTTGGTGTTTAAACAGTGTTTCCAAAATGCATTTTCTAGAACATAGCTCTCACTAGGTACGTGGTAAAAAGAGTGTCCATATTCTTTTTCTGTTGTTTGCAACCCATAAAATCTTAGACTTAGAAATGAGTTCCTTCAGGTGACAGATCCTAAAATGGGGGCAGATTCTGTAGGAAGTAGGTAGGGGAGAGGCAGGGAGGAATCCCTTTTCCTGGCCTGCAAGGTTGGTAATCTTTGCTATGTCAACGCAATACAGTTGGTTAAACCATTATCTGTGATGAGCACTGACGTTTAAATATTAAGGCACAAGGATAGAAAAAATATCTGGATTTTGAACTATGTACGTTGCCCCCTTGCACTCATCAGCAAGAGCCTATGCAAAGAGGTAATCATAGGGAGGAGGAAAAAAAAAGTCCACCCCACCAACAACATGACTTTCAAAATAAGACCATCTTTGGTTATGGAAGACAATTCCAAATTTTGAATTTATTTTTATTGAAAGCATTAAAATAATAGTAATAACCATCACAAAACAAAGTCAGTGTATTCAAGTACGGATACCAATCCAGCTCTCCCCCAGCCCCCTCCTACCTTCCTCCAGTTTAGGGTTCTTTCCTATTAAAAAAAAAAAAAGAGTTGTATTCATTGCAAAGATTTGGCTTGGATTCAAGGGGCAGGTTTTTCCACTTGGGACCAGAGTTTTCAAAAGTCTAGAAGCAGAGGTCAAGATAAAATTGGCAAATATGCTAAGGCAATCAAGAGATGGACAGTGAGCAGACTGTTGTTGCTAATAGACAGAAATGTCCAACCTCAAAAACATGATCAAGCCATATCTTAGGTTATGGTGCTAGGCCAGGGAATGGACAGAGAGCATAGTAGACTAGAGGTTCACCAACTCTTTAAAGGAGATCTACAGCCATAGCAACGGGAAGCATGGCAATAATGACCTTATGATTGTTCATCTCTAAGACAACCACGGGTCCTGCAAAATTGCAACAATGGGGAAAATTCACCCCCCAAAAAACCTTCCATTCCCATTAGAGATTTGGCCATGGAAACCATGGAAAAGGGAGATGATCCCTGGAAGCTGACCATGGACTCTCTAGTCAGGCATGGAAATCCTTGCAAGAATTAGAGGATAGTATATGCTGAGTGTGATGGGTCAGTGAGCCCAGTGGGGTGATTTCCCTTCTTCCCCTTTCGAAATTGGAGGCTTTGGATTGTTTTTTTGAGTTTTCTTGTTCTTTCACCGCCATATGTAGGGGATGTCTCAGTGAAACCTAATTCATCATAATGCTGGGGTGTCCAGGCATGTGGCACTGAAACAGGAGAAAGCGCATTACTGACTAGGCCTCAACTCGGTACTGCACAGACAAGGGAAACTTTGTGTTGTCTAAATTCTGGAAAGAGGTGAGTGTATTTTTTTTTCCATAAGGAATACATGCAAGGTAAGAGGTGTGTGAACGCTGAATGAATCATGGCATGAACTTAGTGGATATTGTTAACTACTGAGGCGGCACCCACTCCTCTTTCTTCCATCCAACCAGAATCTTGACTCGTTTACAGTACCCACTCATTTTTCAAAGATCCCATGTGTTCCAAAGCAAGATAAGTCAAGTCACTGGGTCGCAGGGATGAGCTTGATTGATGTTAAGTGTCCTTCTACTCCCTTAATGAGTAAGAGGCACAGACACGAGACCCAATTTGGACTAGTGATGACAAGTAGGAATTTTTAAGGGTGCTTCTGGGGTGTTTCTCCTTATCTTGTTGAGAATTCCTGCAGGTGACCTCTTCTCAGCTTCTTGTGGTGGGGTGCTACGTAAATGTGAGGGACTCCTTCAGCTGCCTTGCTGCCAGCCTAGGGGAAAGCTGGCCTTCAGAGAGGGACAAAGATAAGAGAATCTTAAGCCAGAGTTACTGCATCAAATTAGTATTGAAACCTACCTTGCCTTGTGTTTTCATCGGATGCTGTTTCTTATTAGAAAAGCCCTTTAGAGTTGATTCTATTGCTCTTTGGAGACAAAAGTGTTGAAGGTGCCATGGTTTTGGTGACACAACTGTCCCTGTTGGAGTCATGGGACGCCAGTAGGAAGTGTGAAGGGAGGGAAGGAAAGATCACCCAGAGGGCAGAAGTAGGCAAGATGGGGGAGGGGCGTGCAGTCTGCTCGCTTAGCATTGGTCCTTGTGCAAAGTACCGAAATCTTAGAAGCACAGAATCTCAGCATGAAAGGCTACCAAAACGTGGTCTGTAAACTGGTGCTGGTTTAAAAGAAGCACTGTAGTATGTTTTTTGAAATCCGTATGTTTCAAATATTTTTTACTCTATGTATATATTTTCTGGTTCTTTTTTGGGTATTAAAGATGTATATTCTTTTACTGAATAATAGAAATGCTTAATTTCTTAATTTTGTAAAATAAAAAAAAAGTTCAAAATCACATTAGCTAGCCCCAAATCTCCTATTATTTAAAATATTCTAGCCTGGGAAACGCAGGACCTGGATATTTTCAAAATACCTCAACATCCTTCATGAATTGCTGTGGTTGATTTCATGCATCAGTTTGGCTAGGTCATGGTGCCCAGTTGTCTGCTCAGACCAGCCTAGGTGGTGTTTTGGAGGCATTTTGCAGATGTGACTAACATCTAAATCAATAGGCATTGAGTAGGACACATCACCTTCCATCATGCAGGTGGGCCTCATTCAGTTGTTGAAGGCCTGAGAGAAGAGATGGAGGTCACCCTAAGAGGAAGGACTTCTGCTCCCAGAGGGCCTTCCTACTCAAGACTTCCTACTCAAGACATCGACTCCTACCAGGATTTCCAGCCTGCCAGTCTGCCCTGCAGATTTCAAACTTGCCAGCCCACACAATCGCACAAAACAATCCTTAAAATAAATCTCTCTTTCTATATATTCTCTTTCACATCCTGTTGGTTCTGTTTCTCTGGAGAAGTCTACTAATACACTGACTCTTGAATATTCATCCCATTAACTAATGTTTTTAAGTCCTTGCCATGTGCAAAATAATATGCTGAGAGTCGGAAGAGAGAGACGGTGTGCGTTTTAGTAGGAACGTCAACGGTGTCGACACATGTATGAGATGATGTGAGTGGCAGAGAACAGGAGGGCAAAATTCTATTAAATACACGGGCAAAGGGGGCCAGCGAAGTCAAGAATGCTTTTTTAGAGGAGGTGACTGTGAGTTAGGCTTTGAAGGATGAGAGGATGTTTATCAGACAAGGAAGGAAAGAAAATGCATCTCAAGAATAAACACATATGTTAAATCTCTGCTGAAATGTCTCTCATGTGATCAGACCTCGCCAGCTGCTGTCATCCTGGTGATAGCGCCAATTATGAGAAAGTTCTTTCTCTGCTGAAGATCTACCTCCCTGTACCACCTTCCAAGTTAGTCTGGCCCTGCCTCAAGCATTCATGGGGCATGTGTCTTTGGAAAGGTCATCCGCTTCTTCTGGGAGTCACTGTCTTCATCTGTAAATGGAAATAATAATACCTTTCTGGCTACACTGGACGTTAAACTAGATATGTTATTTAAAATGTCTAGAGCATGCCTGGTGTTCGGTAGATGCTACTTTATTTCACTTCTCTCTGGTGTCCCTTCTGGAGTCAGGCTGAATAAATCATCCACTCTGTAAAGGAATCTGTCACAGATGGTATACCCATGAACAGAGATGGGAAAAATGGTGGAAATCCAATGTAATACAACATCAGTAACTTACATAAAATAGAATTTGTGAAAATGAGGTCCTTTTGGGGGGCCTGTTTTAATGATTTTGCAATTTTATACTAATTCATTCTGTCACCAGGCTCATGTCTTAGACGGTGTCAGAACAGCAGAAATGATGCTGATCATATTAATTTCTGGCCACGGGTAACTCAGCCCACAGGTGGGGGACAGGGGCAATTTAAATGTGTTGTGTCAAATGGATTTGAATTTGGGTTTTTAAAACACCATTTTAAAAATGGAGTTTCAGGGAAGTCTCAGCACTTCTAGCAGATGAGTATGGCACATCGGCATTGTTTGCATGATTTCATTAGTTTTCAAAACATAAATGTACGGGACACCTGGGTGGCTCAGTTGGTTAAGCAGCTGCCTTTGGCTCAGGTCATGATCCC
This sequence comes from Taxidea taxus jeffersonii, assembly GCA_003697995.1. Taxonomy (NCBI): domain Eukaryota; kingdom Metazoa; phylum Chordata; class Mammalia; order Carnivora; family Mustelidae; genus Taxidea; species Taxidea taxus. Next base: position 25,038 of record RCUC01156262.1, read on the forward strand.
GGCATCCTGGGATCGAGTCCCACATCGGGCTCCTTGCTCGGCAGGGAGCCTGTTTCTCCCTCTGCCTCTGCCTGCCTCTCTGTCTGCCTGTGCTTATTCTCTCTCTCTCTAACAAATAAATAAATAAAATCTTTAAAAAAAAAAAAACACAAAAAACACATAAATGTACACATTTTACTCAAGTGGCTATTGAAGAAAATAAATCCTAGGGCTTGTCTAGACCAATAAATTACATTGAAATCTTTTTTTCTGTTTTCTAGCTATTTCATAGCTCTTAACCTATTTGTTTGGGAATTTTTTTTTTTTTTTCATTTGGGTCTGCACACCATATTACTTTGAATCTCAAAATACAGAACTGGTCGAACCTTTCATTGCTAAAACCTTCATTTAAAATAGAACCTATTTGTATAAGGCTTCTGGTTATGGAATTCTTTTTGTTTTGTACTTAAAAAAGCTAATAAAATAAAAGAAAACAAAAACTCTAAGTATCCATTGAGATTCCCTCAGAGAACAATAGTCTCCTGGATATGGTCTACAACAGTAACCAATATTTTCAAGATTATTCATAGATTTTCTCAGAGTGGATTATCAGTAACCTAGAGAGTAGTGCTCTATTTATTAGCATGTGTCAGTCTATATTGCTTACCTGGAGTTCTGGGCAGATACCCAGATATCATAGCCTGTATTTTGAAACGTCCCTTGATGGGCTTTGGTGTGACACTCAGTATTCAAACATTTTATTTTGTTTTTAGAATTTTTAAATTTTAATCTTATTTCTGCAGCAACACAAATGAATATTTTATACCTAGCAAGATAAATAAGGTTCATACATAGTCTCAGGTTAGTTGAGATCAGGAACTGCTGACAAATGAATTACAATAAGTTTTTAAAGTAAGGTTTTAGGACTTTTGAAGTTGGGGCCACTGATTAAAAAAAGTGTTCCCATATACTTATTTATTTATTTATTTTTAGATTTTGTTTATTTATTTGAGAGAGATCACACATAGGCAGAGAGGCAGGCAGAGAGTGGGGGGGGGGAGCGGGCTCCCCGTGAGCAGAGAGCCCGATGTGAGGCTCGATCCCAGGACCCTGAGATCATGACCTGAGCCGAAGGCAGAGGCTTAACCCACTGAGCCACCCAGACGCCCCAAAATGTACCCATATACTATGACAGGACCTATCCATCACGCCTAGGGATATCTTGGAAGTGGAGGTGGACCCTGCCATGGGGTGGCCTCAACCCTGCCTGAGACAGTGTTTCCAGAACCAGAGGTGAACATTGGGATCATCTGTGAGCGTTTCCCCAGTACCTGTGCTTAGACATAGCCTCAAAGTTACTGAACCAGAGGGGTGCCTGGGTGGCTCAGTGGGTTAAGCCTCTGCCTTCGGCTCAGGTCATGATCTCAGGGTCCTGGGATGGAGCCCCACATCAGGCTCTCCACGCTCACGGGGAGACTGCTTCCTCCGCTCTCTCTGCCTGCCTCTCTGCCTACTTGTGATCTCTGTCTGTCAAATTAAAAAAAAAAAAAAGTTACTGAACCAGAAATCCTGGGGAATGGATTCTGGAATTTGTAGTTGGAAAAAACATGTAGGTAATTCTGACGTGCACCTCTGAAGCTGGGGCAATATTCTCCACACACAACAAACCTGAATCTCAACTGAGGTGAATACATTGGGCTCAATAAATCATATTGTAGAGCCTTACAAGCTTCATTTATACACAAGTATCTTTTGAAGAAACTGCATCCTATTAAGAATTTCCAGCATTTTTAGGGAACAAATTTATTTGCAGAAGTCGTTAAAATGCATACATTCAGGTATTGGTTTAGAGCAAATAGAGCAAACTGAAATGCAGACAAATGAGGCCATAAATAAGCTCAGTTCACCTAGAACACAGCAGTGCCCTGATCAACAGCCAAGTTCTTCATTCTCTCTATTAGAACTTGGTAGTAATAATAACAATAATAAAAAGTAAGAAAAATAATAATTAGAACTTACAGTATAATAAACAACCAAAAATTTAATTTCCTGAGTGAATGATTAATATGAAATTATAATGTTGCATTCACAGCAATGTCTTTTCAGGAGGAGACAGCAAGACAAGAACAAGACATTTGAAAATGATAATCCAGAGAAAAGAAGTATGAGACTGTTGCAATGATCCTGGTAAGGGATTGTGAAAGTCTGACAGTGTGATCTTGGGAAAGGAGACAATACCCCTAAATAAATGTTTGGGGAGCAAATTCATGGGGAAAAGCTGACGTTATCCCCTAGGTGAGGAGATGGTGCAGGTTACTGGTTAACAGGGGTGCCCCTAGAGTCAGATAGTTCAGGTTCAAAGCTTGACTCTGTAACATACTTGTACAATCTTAGAAAAACCAGCCAGTTGCTCCAAACTTCTGTTTTCTCTCTGTAAACTGGTGATGATATTGGATGAACCTCTCTACCAGTTCTGGGGAACCCATAGAATCAGACATGTGAGATCTTTGATTTCCAGGCACCATTCTCTGTGCATGCATTTAGCTGGGATCTTTTTTCCATCCGGTCTCCTGGGTTCAGTCATGTTAAGGATTTAAAAGGAAGAAAAAAGGGCAAACTTCAGAAGGATTTTTCTGTTATGTGGAGGATGTGCTCGCCACACATGGTACCTGTAAGTGTTTTCTGTTTCTGTGTCTGTGAAGAGGGACCCGCGTGAGAAGCCACATGAGAAGGTTTTATTTGAATAGCTTTTGTTATCGGTCTTAGTCTATTTGGGCTGCTATGACAAAATATCACAGACTGTGTGGCTTATAGACAGCAGATATTTATTTCTTACACTTCTATAAGGTGGAAGATCAGAGTCCCACCTTGGTTGGGTGAGGAGCACCTTCTGGACTGCAGACCTCTCCCAGTATCCTCATGTGTGGAAGGGGCAAGGGAACATTCTGGGTCCTTTTCTGTAAGGACGTGGATCCCATTCATGACATAATCACTTCCCAAAGATCCTACCTCCTAATATCGTCACTCTGGGTTTAGGATTTCAACACACAAATTTTGGGAGGACATAAACTTTCAGACTGTGACATTCCTTGTTTCAGTCAGATGCCTCCAACATTAATAGGAAATTGAACTCTAACCAAATATCTGGTTTACCAGCTTCAACAGTATGGACATTTATTGTCCCAATAACTGGAAGTTTCTAGATAAGATAAACTCCAGTGCTTGGCTCAACCTAGGGGCTCTGGTTCCATTTCTCTGTCGATCTCCTGGTTTGCCCTTCAGAGTCGGGAAGATGCATGCTCTTAGAGTGGATACAGCGGTTCTGGGTATCAGGCCACTAATAGAAGGTACTTTTAAAGAGACATTGATGACCTCTTCCCACGGTTCATTTCCTCTTAATGGATTTGCCATGAGTGGTTTATACACATATCACAGAATGGATCCTGATGGCCTGAACAATGCCGCCCATGCATAGCTTAGCCTGGTTCCTGAGTCACTCACTGGCAAAGAAGGATGAAATTACCAGGATCATCTTTACTCAACTATAGCTCTCTTCTGGAGCTGGAGTCATTCCTTAGACCACATGCTGCTGCACCTTGGGAAAGAGAAACCTACAAAGTTCATCACAAAGAGGCACCCTAGCAACCAAGTCTGGAGCTGAGAAGGAGCTCACAACTGGAACCCCGTATTTGGGAGTCTTTAGTCCACATTTGGTATGTGGTATGGAGAGGATCTCTCAGCACATAAACCCACAAAAAATCAGTTAAAAGGTAGGATGTGAGAAGAGGGATGGCTGGGAATTTAAGTGAACATTATGTGCAGAAGAGAATGCCAAGAGTGAAAACATTGGTTCTCAAATCATGTCTAAAGTCTTGCATTAGAATCATCAGGTATTTCAGATTCCTAGATCCCAAATGGGAATACTATTGAGTCAAACCCAGAGAAATTGGAGCTCAAATAGCTGTTTTCTTAACTGGATTTCCAAGTGAATCTGAGACAGGCAGAGCAAGCAGCTCTATCCTCCAGGGGAGCCCTGAGAAGACACATCTCTCCATTCCTAATGCCGTGTAAGCCCAGGAATGCGAGACTATGTCTTTCTGAGTGCATTCCTCTTATTAGTTTATGAATGTAATTGTAGTTCAAGTCTCTTTAGAGCTCAACTTTGTTTAAAATGGGCAAATTGATTTCTTATTCCAGGAAAAGTACACATAAAAAGGGTCATATGGCTTCCTTGACATCAAATAGTTTTTTAACATAACAAACTGTTTTGATAAATTGAGTGCCTCCAAATCAAAGCCATCTGGGTGGTGCTTGGGCTGAGAGGGCAGACAAAGCACGGGTAATTGGCCAAGAGTTCAAACACTAGAGTGATTCTAGGAGGTAGACCGCCAGATCTGATAGGCCTTGCTAGTGCATCTCTTTCCCCTATCTGCAGATGCCATTACTGACTTTATTACTGTTAAATACTTTAGTTGCTCATTAGCCAGAAGACTAAAGCATAATGAAATTAAAATGAAAATTCTGAGATTACTTAGACAAGAGAATTATGTGCATTTATAGTGGAATATCTAATAGGTCATACATAACAAATGCATCAGTCTAATGTTTCAAAGAAAAAAGGGGAGAGCGCCCTCCTTCCGGCATAAGCCAATGTGGTGTGGGTATGGTCAACTATGAGTGAGCACTATGGGAGAAGTTCCCAATGATCACAGCAGTTCAGGCTCTTTGCATCAACATAGGGGCTGCTTTGTCTGTGACTCAACATTTTAATGTGCTTGCAGCATTTTAATTTTTAATGTTAATTTTAAACATCTTCATACTTGTGTTCACTATATTCTGTGGATTAGCTCTACCTGTGTGGTACAGATTGTGGAGTCCATGGCCTTGGTGTTCCTATTACTAACTACTAGAGGACGTGCAGAAAATTACCTAACTCTTCTCACTTCAAATTGTTCATCTAAAACATGAAAACAGTAATCTTCATAGGATTGATTTGAGAATTAAATAAATTAGTACATAAAAATCACTTGGGACAGAGATTTGCACTTACAAGGCCATCTACCAATGCTAGATAGGTCTCTAGAAAAGTAATGACATATATGACAGTAAAACATCTATATTAGGAATGGTTTGTGAGATTTTTTTGTTATTTTTAGAAGAAATATTTCATATTTCTATTTTAAATCAATATAGATTTCACTGGGAGTGACTTCCATTATTAGATATGCCTACAAATCCAAATAATTAGAAATTTGATTTTTTGTATTTATTTTATGTCAATTACATCTATCAATGTATGCCATATTAGAAATTAAAATGGAGATTTACCAAACATGAATTTATTTACAAATATTAACAATGAATCTGTTATATCAGCGTATATCATATCAGAAATTAAAACAGAGATTTAAAAATTATTTATGGGTTTATCTAAGAATAATAGTAAATCTATTACATGCTAACATAAATGGCATTTCTGAGGAAAAATAACTTTTTCAAGATAAAATTAGCAAGAAGAGTGATGTGTTTAATATATTGTATATATATATTTAATGTCTTTCTTCATAGAATAGGATTCCTGTATTTGGATGCAGATAGATAGTTGGGAATGAGAAGAGTACTTTAGTAATCTTTTAAAGTAAATGTGGAAGGTTTTGTTTTATACAAATATCCATACTATTGTACATTAAAAATTTTCTAGTCTGTCTTGCACTTTGAATATATCTTTTCTCTGTGCATGATTTTGTAACATCATGCATTGGTCATTTTATACATTGTCGGCTCACTTGAATCATACAGTTCTTGCAAATGTTAACTCATTTTATTTTTCATGATCAAAAATCACATTTACCATTCTCACCACCAATTTCATCACAAAAGTCTTTACTGATGGGGAAGCTGTTAGCATTACAGGGACAGATTTGAGTTTCCCAGAATTTGAATTTTCTCTTTAGAGCTTGAACTTTATAATTGGCACTGGAAATTGCCAATTGATCTCCTCAAATTGACAGGCTGATGCTGCACATTTTTAGGAATATGTCTGCCTGTCCAGCCTGCAGGAACAGATTGCTGCCAGAGGCTCTTTCTGGTAAATACGGTGTTCCATGAGAAAACTGGCTAATTCATCTTGTAACTCAAGTAATCACACAGATAATTTCCTTGAGACAAGTTTGTATCTCCACCATGTAGCACAAGTGCTTTATGGATACTTCCCATTTCGTCAAAAATAATATTTAGAGGAGGGGCACCTGGGTGGCTCAGTCCGTTCAGTGCCCCATTCTTGGTTTGGGCTCAGGTCATGACCTCAGGGTACTGGTATCAAACCCCTCAACTGGCTCAGTGAGGAATCTGCTTGGTATTCTCCCCTCCCCCGCCCCCCTCCCATTGTGCGTGCACGCATGTATGTACAAGCGCTCTTTCCCTGTCTCTCTATCTAAAATAAATAAATAAAATATTTAAAAAAAGAATATTTGGAAGATATTAAATCAAAGATAACAGTTAATAACATTAATTTTACTGATTAAGGACATTCTTAAAAACACCATTTATTTTTCTTGTTGATATTTTCCCGTGACTAAAGATACAATGTGTTCTATGACAAAGTGACACATTTTTGCCACTATTGTTTTGAAGTCACCAATGCAAATGTTAATATTGTGAAAAAGGCACCTAAAAGGAGCATATTATGGAAATGGTTGTGGCTTCCTGGCCTCCTGAAATCATCTCAGGGATGCTCAGAATTTGAAGACCTCACCTTAGAAACCAGGGTCTTTCTTCTCTTGAGCTCCTGTGAGCTGTGGGCTGCCAGCAACCTGTGTGCAGCATTAACACTGAGATTGAGAACCTTGCACAGAGCCTCATATGGAAGAGTGAGTGTTTGAGTAAACAAAGAGATGAATGACCAAATGAATGAGTGAATGAACTTGGCTTGAGCTGCACAGTATTTTTTCTGTTTCTCAAATAGGTAGATTGCTTCTATTTTAGGATGTTTTGGTTGCCACTTGCCACTTCCCAGAAGTGTCCCTACTTATCATGCAGCCTCAGCCCAAACATCACAGCCATCCCTTGGTCCCTCATGTTAAAGTAGCCAACCACCTGTCGTTCTCTATCTGCCACGCTCCTTCTATACAGTGCGCCCATCATCACCACGTGCATTTTTATTTTCATACCCAGCACGTGATAACCATTCAGTAAATATTTTTGAATGAATGGGTAAAGGAATAGTGCAGCTAATTCATTCAACAGGGATTTATGAGACATCTACTGTGTGTGAGGAACTATTGATATAAAGTCCTTGCTATCAGCGAACTTAGAGTATCATCTCTGTGTGGGGCAGACAATAACCAGAAAAAAGCAACCAGTGTGAAATTACCACTATGGTGCCTGTTTAAGGTGTGTTAGCTGGGATGACTTTCTTCAGGTCTTTTTTTTTTTTTTGCAGTTTTATGGTTTTATCAACAAAATATAACATGCACACAAGCTGTCTGCCTATTCTCTTCCCTGTGAAACCTGGCACTGCGATTATGACTGACAGCTGGCTAGGCTGCTCTCTCCATGATGGCTCTGCGGTTTTGGAGGGGACAGTGTGAACTATCTCAGCACAGTAAACCTTGTTGCATATGAGCAGCACTTCAAGTTCCTTGAAGTTGTGGATCAAGAGCCCTGGAAGCCATTTGGCAGTGCATGCTTTCCTTTTTTGTTGTTCCTGAAACCAGTGATGGGCATAAGATTTTGGCCCCTGAGATTTCTCTGCACCCTATTGACAATGCCTTTGGGTTTCTACCAGTTACACTTAATTCTGACTCATCGGTGTGATGGGTGCCCAGCTGAGCTTCTTGGCTCTCTTTATAATGATCTTGGGCTTGGGCAAGGTCTGAAGGTAGCCATGAGGCCAAGTAGGAAATGGCTCCTTTCCATAATCTGTTCTGAATTTTCCAAGGAAACATTGGCCATGCTAAAAGCAAGGATGAGTAGATACTAATGACTGAGGGATTGAGATCCCTCCCATGAGAAGGGATTGAACCTTAGGGCTGGTCTACTGCTTGTTAGGTTTACATGTCCAGACCCCCTCCTATCTTCCAAGAAAGTGCCTTGAGCCTGAAGCTTCTCTCTCCCACAAGGTACTAGCTGAGCACTGGGCACAGATCACACAGGACTGGCACAGTCATACATGCAGTTACTTGCAGTACTGAGATCACAATGTCCCTGGCAAACTATCCATACCCACAGGGTAATGAATTTCCCCAGCATCTCCTTATTTTCAAATCACCCTGTGTGTACCTTCAAGATGAGGCTTTTCGCAGAATCCAGTCTCTCTTCCTCCTTTTTTCCTCCACTATTCTCCGATGAGCTCTAGAGCACATCAATCTTTATTTCTTTACCGTTATTAACCCAACCATCAATAAGTCTTGCCCCCTCAGTAGTTAGTGTGACAAGGCCTCCCGACTGTCCATTGCCTGAAAACAGTGCTGATCCCCTTCTTCTTCTTCTTCTTCTTTTTTTTTCTTCATCATCACCAGCTGTTCCTGGAACACTGGAGACCCTGCATTTTCAAAAAGCGTCTCATCTATAAAGTCATTTCTCTATTTTTTCCTTTTCCTCTTCCTTGTTCCTGGCAGCCACCCACAGAGCTCCCCCCACCCCCAGGCATTCATCTGGAGTGCACCCAGCACATGTCCGTGGCTGGCTCTTAGGTAATAAAAGCTGGCTTTCAGTAAATCATATCAGTAAGGGGATCCATAAATCTTGTTCTTGCCTTGAACACATCAATCCTTATTGTCATGAGTCCTGCAGGCATGAGTCACTTGGCCTGCAAACTAATTTTGGACCCAGTCACTGAGTAGCTATAATTGAGTAGGGAAGGTGTCTTAGAAGAGATTGTTCTCCAGCAAATTGGTGTCTTCTGGACTAAATGGTGAAATACTGATTCAAGGAAATGACAGCGGACTCGGCGGGCCCCCATCTGCCTCCCCATCTTGCTAATGTAGTGACAAACTCACTTGCTTCTGGGGCTCAAAGGTTATGCCACGGTCAAGGTGCACAAGGGTATGTGAAGTTGGAGGAAGGAATTAGAGGAGCTCTTTCTGTTGTTTCTGCAGTATTTAGGACCTCATCGTTTGTTCCCATCACAACTATGGCAGCCGTTTTGTAAATATGCTAACAGAACAGACACAGTTTGGGCAGACCCGCCTCAGCACCCTGCACTGGCTCATCCTGAAGACTCAGTCAGTGCCTGCACAGTGACAGGTAGGAAACCTGATTTATAGTGTTATCTCACAGATAAAATATGCGATACTTTGGAAGCTTTGAACCCAGGGTTTGGGATGTTTGTTGTGCGACTTCAAGTTCACATATGTGGGAGCTCCTTTGTTTGGGTGGTAAGAGACCTGTCCTGTCCTTGTGTGGTGTCTGCCATCAACACAGTGAGGTGGAGGGGGAGGCACAGGTGAGGGGAGTTTCAGCAGGATCTGCCCTTTTGCCTGGTCCTTCCATCATTCACACTCAGCACAGATGGGGCTGTGATGACAGGACAGATTGGAAGCAGCTGAACACGAACCAATGTGATGACACTGGGAACCAAAATATGTTCTCGTGTATGCAGAAACCTCTCAGACAGTTGGCAGTGGCTCCAACCACTCGAGCCTCCTGAGCCTGGAATTAAGTGGCCCCTGCTCAGGTCAGGCAGAGGAGTGGGGGGCAGGCTGTGGAAATGAGGATCGTTTTCTAATTAGAAACTCAGACTGACCTTTTCCCCGTGCCCTTGTGTGCTAGCCATAGGCAGGAGTCTTGCCGTATAGAGTAGAGCTACAGCCAAGGGTCTTCTCTCTTCTCTTTAAAATCTGCTTCCCATATGGCAGAGGAAACCTAAATGGGTTGCCTCTACATTCCATATCTTTCAATAACACAGACATGAAAAAATAACAAAACTTTTTATGATAACAGTAGAAAAATTGGAGGTCACGATCTGCCATCCTATTTATTTTTCTTTCCCCTCATCTTATGCTTTTTTCCATTTCTTCCCTCTGCAAGGGGCCAGGTGGCATGGGTCCAAGACAGGACAGTCATCAGGCCTGCTCTAGACTAATATGAGCAGTCATAAACGTCTGTTACAACCCCACATTGAGATTTGGGTTTATTTGTTACTGCAGCATAGACTAAACAATTCTGACTAATGCACTGTAGTGAAGAGGAATTTGTTTCTGTTCTGGGAAATATAGTTTCAGCCCCATATGAGGATGGGGGGTATCGAATAAAATATTGTTTGTTTGGAGTTTAAGACATCTAGAAATATAGAGCATTAGATAGTCACTGCTCATCTATATGCTCAGTGTGGAAACTGGGGGATTTTCAAGTACCAGATAAGTGATACAACCTTGAGGTATTCTGCCCTTCACGAGTCACTTCCACACTCATGTACATCTCCTGGGCTCTGTCACCGGGTGTATCAGATACAGGATCACCTATCTCCTCCAAAATGTTATTTTCCTTCTTGCTAGAGCAGCTCTTGTCCTCGGGAGCTTTATCTACTTCTCACTGTCTTGAAAAGCCACCACTGGCATGAAGACAAGCCCAGGCTTGCCTGCTGGTGAAGGGAAATGACAGGGAATGGGGACTGATTGCTCTGCCCAGACCAGGAAATCCTGGCCAGCCAGCCCAGCCCTCTCATGGAGCTGTCTGATAGTGCATGGTTCACTGCAGACCCATGGGGGAGCCCAACTGAGGGCACAATGACTCATCCTACCTCAGGCCTAGGAGCTAAGTAAATGCATATTGCCTTAAGCCCCTAGGCTTTGTGGTTATGTCACTGTGGCCATAGATAACCTAAATAGTGATCATAATAACTGTAGAGCTCTATTTATCCAAAGGGATTTCCAACTTAGAGCATCATTCCCCATGTGATTTGATTTTCATATTTCCAACAAGTAGGTATTTATTCCTGCACCCATTTTGTCTAAAAGGAGCATCTGGGTTTGAGATTCTATGTAATATCAGAGCCGTGGTAAGTCACCAAGTAATGGAGCCTGTTGTCAGGCCTCTGTGCTCTGTCCCAGGGCAGGAGGACACATTGTTCAACTGTTCTACAGGCAGAGAACAAGGAGGAATGGTCCTGTGTTTCTGTCTGCCCCTCAGCATGCTGGCACTGCAGGGCTCCCGGTGGTTAGCAGCCTTCACAAAAATCACCCAGAAATCTCCCCCAAATGGCTAAGAAAACTGAGCTTTTACTTTCAGGATTTGCCTTTTTTTTCCTTTAATGCAGTTAATAAATACAAGAGACCCAGAGGGTGATGTCAATCTTTGGGACTCAGGATGTCCACGACTCTCTGCATCTTAGGAAACTAAGTCCTAAAAGATTGTGCTAAATTTTACTGGAGGGAGCACACTCTTTTCTGAACATGAAACAGAATATTCTGGAAGTTTTCCTAGAGGACCAGGGCTCGCAGCGATGCTGGGAATAGAGGCAGACAAGGCAGGATTGCAAAGAGTGCACTCCAAAATGCGTCCTTCCACTCTACCAAGTTATCAGCTTACCGTCTCAGGCTTCAGCCCTGGGGAGCTCGGGGGCTGCCACCTTATGCCTGCTGCAGACTGAGGGCATAGGGGAAAGCCCATTCTTGGGCAGAATTCATTTCCTGTGACTTCCTTTTTATAAAGAGTTGTCCTGTGTGATTTTGGAAAAAAAAAAAAATTCAACATATTTCCTCTTAGAACCAAAACCATGGATGCCAATGTTTTAAAATCTATCCCGCTTCTCCCTGCCTGCCCCAGCTTTGATGAGATATAAAGGACATAGAGCATTGTGTGAGTTTAAGGAGTGTTTTTAAAAATAACTAATAATATCTACCTTTAGATTCAGTGAATTAAACACCACATTTTTCCGAAATTTTCTTTTGTTTCATTTTGTTTTGTTTCTAGTTGATAGAGCTTGAGACTTGCTGGGGACATGAAACTATATTTACATGTACTCATTTCCAGGGAGGGACTAAGGACGCCCAGGAGCTCCACCACGAAGACACCAACACAGTGAGCCATAGTGGAAAAATTTAAACAGCAAACTTTAACTTCTTTCCGTGTTAATTTCACATACTTCTTTCTGGGTTAACTTGATTTATTTCGTATTCTCTTGTTTGACTATACCCATATTTAAATGGCCATCCAGTTTTATCCTATTCAACAATGGTACTTCCAGGCACCTGGAGTGAGTTCAATGTCACTGAATTTATAATGGTTGATAGCATTGCGAAGTACATGAAGAGGCACCACCCTATATAATTCTACCACGTTTTACAGTGAAAGCAAGAGAGATTTCCTTTCACTGACATAAAAACCCTATAATTCTTCCGCCAAATCCCAGAACGGGATGAATAGCTAAGCGCACCACTAAGAGCTCCTATTACCAACACTTTTGCTCCTTCAAAAACAAAAACTGACTATAGTGCATGGCCTTACACACAGCGGAGTATAAGAACGGCTAATGACGGCCAAGCGACACTTGGCAAAATTAAAGTCCATTTTCCTAAAATTGTTGCTAGGCTTCAGCAGCTGTTCATGTGCACATCTAGGAAAATTATAGCAGGGCTACTTTCCTTAATTGAAATTAGCGATTTTTATGTGTGAAGAAAAAGGGATCACCACAGAAGTTCACACAGATAAGTTCATCACATATAAGTTCATCCCGATTTTTAGCAAATGTAAGCAGGAGACTCTGGACATGTTAGCTGTAGCTACCTGACATGGAAGAGGAAGGGGATGTACCTCTGAAGGTGTGTCAGTGCTGGCTTTGATGGACACGATCCGGAGAGCTTGCTGCAAGTCCTAAAGGCCAGTCACTATACATCCTTTCCCAATAACATTCCTTAGGCTGAGTTGTGGCTTTAGACTATAGATTTTGGCCTATATATTTGCAGTTCACCATATATATACATGTGCATATGAATTATATGTATAATAACTTTTATGATAGATATATATATCATACAACATATATGACAAACTAAAATATGTATGATTATATTTATATTTGTAGGATATATATATACACATATATGTGTGTATATATATATTTGTCTAATGTCCCTCTTTTTCTCTCTCTCTCTAGATATATATAGGATATATATATATATTATATGCTTAATATATAATATATACATATATCTCCCCTTAGTTTTGGGTCTCTGGAAAGCCCTGACCCATTTGGCTATCTGTTACGATTCCTGACTTACAGTTATGGAAATGAAGGATCAGAGAGGTGATATGACTTTCTCAAAATCATAAAGTGGAATCAAAATTCAAATTAGGAGTTCACATCCAGTTCTCTGCTGGAATTGGGATGCCCAGACCAGTCTGGCTATAATTTAAAGGGAGTTATCCAAGGAATTAACCAAGTAGTCTAGCTGTTGGCATCAGAGAGTGCTATCTGTAAGAAGCAAGAACCAGGTAAAAGCACCTGATCTGAAAGGAGTATCTACTTTCTTTCTAGCTTTCTTCTTTTAAATATCTTATTTTTAAGTAATCTCTACCCAACGTCAGGCTCAGACTCACAAGCCTGAGCTCAAGAGTTGCATACTCTACTGACTGAGCCAACCAGGCACCCCATGGAGTATCTACTTTTCTTTTCTTTTTTCCTTTTTTTTCTCTTCTCTTCTCTTCTTTTCTTTTCTTTTCTCTTCTGTTCTTTTTATTTTAAAGATTTGAGAGTCAATTATATGGTTTCACTTATTTGTGGGGCATAAGGAATAACACAGAGGACATGAGGAGATGGAGAGGAGAAGTGAGTTGGGGGAAATTGGAGGAGAAGATGAACCATGAGAGACTGTGGACTATCAGAAACAAACTGAGGGTTTTGGAGGGGAGGGGTTTGGGGGGCTGAGTGAGTCTGATGGTGAGTATAATGGAGGGCATGTATTGCATGGAGCACTGGGTATGGTGCATAAACAATGAATTCTGGAACACTGAAAAGAAATACAAAAAAATTATCCTTTTTTGAGAGAGATAGGCAGAGAAAGAGAGTGGGTATTGCAGCAGAGCGAGAGGGAGAGAGAGAATCCTGAGCAGACTCTCCACTGAACATAGAGCCCAAACCAGGGCTTGATCTTCAGCCCGTGAGATCATGACCTGAGCTGAAACCAAGTTGGATGCTTAGCCAACTGAGCTACCCAGGCCCCCAGGAGCATCTGCTTTCTACAAGCAAGAGAGGACTGTGTTACACTAACAGCCCCACTGGGCATAGAGGGATTAGTGGATATACTGGAAGGCAATTAGGACACAGAGGGGTTTCTGCAGAAATGTATGGAGATCGGACAAGTGTGATGTGCCCCCAGGACCACATGTGATTGAATAAAATTAGAAGTAGCTTAGAAGTCAAGCAAATAAGTCTGCACTTGGTTAGTGTATTTAAAAGTATTTATGGAATACTTGGGCATAATGGGGAACTCCTTGAAAACAAGGTGAGCACAAATAGAGAGTTCATGTTCTAGTGAAGAAAATAGACAGTGGGGAAATAATTACACACACAATTTTGTTATTACAGGTACAACAAACACCATGAAGATGGAATTGCACAGATTCAGAAGAGAAGCCTTGTCTGGAGTTTTGGGAAACTCTTCTGCAAGAAAGTTGTTTATTATGGAGTAGGGAAGTGGTTTTTAAACTGCTCTGCAGCATGAGCTGCATAAAGAAGATATGTTCGCCTAAATGAAGTAGTTTGATTTTTTCTTTTCCCCCAACTGGCAGAAACAAATTTAATGAATGGAGAGGATTTTCTCACTTCTAGTTTTTCCTTCCATAATATATTTTTAATCATGGCACCTGCTACTACTTCTCTGTGCTAGCACATGACAAATGAATGAACACGTTGCAAATGAATATTAATGAAAAACCATAAATAATGCATCATACTTATTTAGACAGGTTTTTTTTTTGCCATGGTTATTGTTTTGTTTTGTGGCACCATGTGCATTTTTTTAATGCATACTAACATTGTCCTAGTTGAGAGGATGGAATTAAACACACAAATGTCACAGAATTCTGCAAAATGCACCAAGAGCTGATCTGAGGAACCCTGTGGATGGCAACAGGGAACCTGTTAATCCTCTGTACAGGAGTAAATGAGGTAGGAAAGTCTAGCATTTACCAACCACTTCCCACTTTTCCTGATATTTGCGTGACCTCAATTGTCTTTTACAATAAAACAGTGAGATGGGCATCAGAATTATTACTGTTTTGAGATGAGAAAAGTGAGACTCAGCGAAAGTCAACGACTTGCCCAAGGACAACCCATTAGCATGTTGCAGAGAGTGTGAAATCAAGACTCCTACTTTGAGACACCTGTATTAGTGAGCTAAAACTAGCAGGCGATTATATATATATATATATATATATATATATATATACATACATACATATATATATGTGCATATGCATATATATATATGCATATATATATCTGCTTTTTTCATATATATATGGAAAAGTGTCAATAAAAGTCTGTCAAGCACAAAAGCACATTGTATTTTCACCAAAATGAAATGAAGATACAACCTCGGGGGCCGACAGTACTGCACAAATATCAGACCGCGAAAGAAGAGCTTGCTGAGGACCAAATGTCGATGACACAGATTCAGTTGGATTCTTTTTAGAATGAGGTACTCTTTTTATTTTAAAGTACCCATATTTCAATATACTGGAAACTATGTCCTTTGCACTAACATGATTTATGATGGAAACTTAACTATAACTGAAAATATATAACAGGTCATGTAGACTTTTAAACCATGTTTCAGAGCAGAGGAGCAAATATTTTGAGAAATGCTGCTCCACTGGGACCCTTCTGATATTTTCCTTCTCTCGCACAAGCCACTGCACACCGTGTCATGCCCTGCTGAGCCCCACACCGCACCACGCCGTGCCGCACTCCCTGCCCCCACAGCACATCCTACTACTTACCACACCATGTTATGCCACACACCATCACACACTGATCCATGTCATGCCACGGCACACCGCAGACATGGCTTGCCCGGCCAGATCCCATTTTTGTGTCAAGGTCAACTCAGGTTTTGCCTCCTGGCCATGGCCCTGATTGCCCCAAGTGTGGTCAGTTATGTTTCCAGATGACATGGTGCATGCCTCTCTCGCAGAAGTGTTCACATCTTTAGTAATCCCATTCTTGGAAAACAAAGCCCACATTCCCTTCTCTTGGCTGAGTGCCATCACCGTGCCTGGCACGGAGACATTCTGACAGAGCTGTACATCCATGATGCGAGCCACATGGGAGGAAATGCAGATGAGCCTCAGTGAGAGTGAGCTGTGAGGGTGATGTGTGATCAGACTCTTGCGTGAGGGAATGGGGCCAGGGTAGAGAGCAACTTTAGTTCCCTGATGCATCTCTAAGGAAAGGGGCAAGGTCCATTTATTGCATGATACTATCATCTTCATACTGTGTAATTAACATAGATGAAGAGAGAGATGCACTTGTTCCCTCTTATACCAAACTTATTCCAAAAAATATTTTCATCTTCCCAATGTCTCAGAGGATAACAAGCATCACCTTCTCTTTGTGGTGCTAATTTGAGTAGTGCAAATGAAGGTGTTGGGTTTTGAAACCGGGTAACAGTGCAATGCTTGGTGCTGCCCCTTAATGACACAGGACAACTCCTATGGGACAAGTTTCTGTATTGGTTCCCCATCTACCTCGAAGAGCTGTGAGTGCATGAGAGCAACATGAAGAACCTCACAAACAGTGGGTGTCCCATAAATACCAGTTCCTTGTTCTTCATCCTTTTTTAAAAGGGGAGGAATATAACAATCACAGGAATGAGTTCTGGGAAGGAGTTTCCAAGATGTCAGAAATAAGCATTTATTCCAGACAACTTTTGGTGTGATATTTGCTTAAATGAGAATCTGGTTGGAAATCAGTACATCTGTGTGGACTTCCATTAATGAGGCAAATATATGAATTTTTGTCTTTAGACTGTGCTGGTTGTTTGGGAGACACTCCAATTTGTCTGTTGCGTTCTTCTAAGTCCCCTTTGTATCTGCTGAGACCTTCCTTTGTATCTCCACCTCACAGATGTGAAAGTGACTCAGAGGGAGACATGGTATGCCTGAAGTTATGAGCTGCTGTTCCAGACATAATCTGGCAAACAAACACACAATACTTTCAAGTGTGATTTCTCCTTTAGCTTCTCTCAGAATAGACTCTGGGAAGATACATATCAGGAGACTTACTTGGGTTATACTTTAACCTGGAAAACTTGGATTATAATCATCTCTACTGGGCACAAAAAGATAGATTTTTGTGAATTTTCCTTTTATTTACTGGTTGCTTGTTTTTTTACTTTTTCTGCTTTCAACCTTATGAAAGGATTGCTGTAAAATATATATGTCCAGGAAAAAGGGAATGAAAATGTTGTGGGGCATATATGTTTCTGATAAATGAGTTAACATCACTTTTTGTTCCTTTGGGCTGGGGCCAAAGGACTTAAGGAAAATGCCACCAAATACGAGCAAAGATGGAAGGTCTATTTCTTGGAAGATCTTCAAGGAAGTTGTCTAATGGTTTTGAAAGACAGCTACAAATACCATGATGTTGTTCCCACAAAGAGGTAGTGTGGAAATGACGTTGTTCCCACAAAGAGGTAGTGTGGATGTGACGTTGTTCCCACAAAGAGGTAGTGTGGATATGATGACGTTGTTCCCACAAAGAGGTAGTGTTGATATGCTTTCCCCTTGACCCGACTGCCATTGCATACAGATCCCATAGAAGAACAGCCCATTCAGGTCCTTTCCAAAAACGAGAGTAAAATAAAGTTACTAGATTTTGGGGGGGAGTTTAGTAAGAGACAAGGGTAACTCAAATGGTGACCATCATTTCTTAGATATCATATTAGACCTAACTTCAGAAGAAGAGTTTTAATTCATCTATTTTGAATGTGGAAACAAATGTCTAAAGAATAACTCCTTAAATAGAAAACTGGAATGCACAACTTCATTAGTTACATTTGGATGTGTCTTATCCTATTTATTATTTCTGCTTGTTTTCCACTGAACTTCCCTTCATAGTTTATCTAGGCAGCAGAAAGCATCACTGAATAGAAGAGCAGCAGATACTTCTATCCAAATGGGACTATAAATCCAATACTTATTTTGCCTGGGTGTGAAAAATTGGGGCATGAGGTAGAGGGAATGTATTTGGCATCAGATGGCAACATTCTTTGTTCTCCATCCAGGATGGCCAAGGTGATTCTCAGTGCTGAATCTGAACATAATGGCAGCCCTCCGGGGCTAGCTGTTGCAGAAAAAACATTAGCTGAGACCATCAGCATTGCCTTCTTGTGTGTCTAGGCAGAGCACAGAGGACATATGTTCCATGCTGGGCAGTATACTATTTTTGTGAATATGAAAAAACCATTACTGAAAAACTAATATAGTAACTTGTCTGCACTGAGTGGAAAACATTAAAGTGTAGCCTTTCCTGAACAATTCCTCATTCTGGGAAGACATGTATAAGCGGAATATTCACTACCAGCTCTTTGCCTGGTCACATGTAGCATTTCTATATATTTAACTAAAATTTGGATCTCTCTGTCTGTCTCTCTCTGTCTCTCCTTCTCTCTCTCTCTCTGCCTGCATTTCTCTTTCTCTTTGTTTTTTTTTTAATATTATTTTTTAAATATTTGATTTATTTATTTGACAGACAGAAATTACAAGTAGGCAGAGAGGCAGGCAGAGAGAGAGGGGGAAATAGTCTCCCTGCTGAGCAGAGAGCCCGATGTGGGGCTCGATTTCAGGACCCTGAGATCATGACCTGAGCTGAAGACAGAGGCTTTAACCCACTGAGCCACCCAGGCACCCCTCTCTTTGTCTTTTTAAATCCTCCCATATATATGGATTATTTTTCATATTGTTTTAGGAAATGAGGAGAGTTTTCTTTTCCTTTTCAATAAACCACAATTGCTCATTCTAATTTCATATTAAATGTTCTATTTTTAAGATTGTTTTGTGGAGGAAGGGTAAAGGGAGTCGTAAAATCCACATTATTCAGAATAACCATACACTGATTTCTTTTCTTTTCTTTTTTTTTTTTTTAATTCATTGGAAGAGAAAGTCTACTGAGAGCATGATGATATCTTAAAGGGAGTGGAGAGAAGGGAGAATAGTTTGTGTCTACCTTTGAAATGTTTCAAAAATAACCATTCCTTTTCGAGGGCATATGGTGGTCAATTTTCTGTTCTTTTTTGAAAGATGACACCCTTCTGTCCCAACCACAAGAAATTTATCTAGTGTTGCACTTTGCATGTTCAAAGCTGACTCACTACCACCTTCATGCTCCAGCAGAGAAGGGGTAAGGATATTTCTTTGTTTATCTCTTTATTTATTTTTCAGAAAGACACACAGGTGTTGCCCATAACACTTCTACGCACATTCCATTGGTACACATTTAAGCACTTGGTTCAGAGCTTGGGAATGAGGTCTGTAGATGGATGTTCATTGCCTTGCTGAAATGAGTAGGATCATATTAGTCAAAGAAATAAGGGAAGAGGGGCACCTGGGTGGCTCAGTGGGTTAAATCCTTGCTTTCGGCTCAGGTCATGATCCCAGGGTCCTGGGATCGAGCCCTGCATCCAGCTCTCTGCTCAGTGGGGAGCCTCCTACCCCCCTCTTCTCTCTGCCTGCCTCTCTGCCTGCTTGTGATCTCTGTCTGTCAAATAAATAAATAAAATCTTTTAAAAAAAGAAGGGAAGAATAGATCCTGGAGAACAATGAAAAATTTGCACTCTGACCATCAAGAATATGTCAACACTGTTGGAAATAATAGAGGAACACAATAAAAAGACTCTAGGTCTCTGTATACCATATGGAATACAGTTGCCTACTGGCTCTGCAGCATCATCTTACCTATGTCTTAGTTTGCCTGGGCTGAGGTAGCTTAAGAAACATAAATTTATTTTCTCATGGTG
>RCUC01156263.1:0-28423 GCA_003697995.1 Taxidea taxus jeffersonii
GGGAATCCGATAGGCCAGCCTTCTACCTCTGGCTTTCCTGCTTTCTGACTAGGCTCCCCCCCGCCCCCCCGCCCCAGGTAGTTACTTGTTTCCTTGAGCCTCTGCCTCCTCAGCTAGAAAATGCAGTTCAGGATATTTGTAAGAGCAGTGACATTTTTAGGGTTGTTGGGAGAGTTAAATAAAATAACCTGTGTGAAGTGCTTGGCCCAGAGTCAGTTCCTAGTAAAGACCTCATAGAGGTTAGCTGCTGTTACTTTTAATCCATCCCTTCTACTGTTAAACTAGCTGTGTGATCTCATGCTAGTGGTTTGACGTCTCTGGGCTGTGTTTCCTCTTCAATCAAATAGGCATCACCTCCTACAACATACTTCACATGATGAGCATGAGGAATGGAGGGATGTCTGTAAGAAAGTTAAGATGGTATGGCATTTGAATTATATGGAGGGAAGAGCGATGTGTCCTTTAATAGCAAGAGGCAGCCATCTTTGCTTCCAAAGAGGAGAGAGAAAGTCCGTGCTTTCTCCTCATTGTTACTTCTAAATTTAAACTGATGTTCTTGTCAGTGATGACTGACACTAGGAAGTGGCCCCCTTCGTGTCCCAACTCTCATGTCTGGAAGAATGTGCCCGTTTTTAAGCAAACCCCAACTATCACAAACCTGTTGCCCACATAGGGAGGCTAGGTGAGGCCCTGAGCTCCACAACCTCTGGTTTCCCCTCCCCCACTCCCAACATTTTTAAATTCAATTAAAAAATGTATTTTGCCAAACACTTTTTCCGTTAATTTTTAAACCCATCTGTATTCACAGGGAAATTTAATCCACATGTTTCTGATTCATGTACACGTAAATCATCCAAATGTTGTTTTGCAAGAGCCGTTCTGCAGTCCAAAAGCTCCTGGAGTCTTTTTCGTAAGCCCTCATAAGCCATTTTTCTTAGAAACAGGAAGTGTCTCTTGCCAAATGCAGACCAACTTAAACCCCCAAAGATTTGGGATCAGTTGGAAAAGCAGTCCCCCTAAGATTCAAGTGAGCCCTAGATCTGACTGAAATGAGGAGCTCAGACTTTTAACCCAAGCCTTAACAGGAGAATTCAAGATGCTGCAGCCCCAGAAGCAAGGGGGTTGGGGGGTGGGGGGTGGAAGGGGTCTCTGGACAGTGACAGCTCCGCGTGGCTATGCCTCCCTAAGGATCTTTCATCTAGGCCGGAGGTGGGTCAGGGCACCCTTATGGAAGACAGGCTTTTCTGCAGGAGTTCTAAGGCTCTGGCAAGAGAACCAAGTCCTAGTTTTGAGCTCCACCCAAACCCACTTTGTGCGCCTGGCATTAAAGGGCAGCCGCCATGGTCCAGCCAGGCGGCTCAGGCTGCATCCACAGGATGCGAAGCAGAGAACTGACAAACTTCCGGCTAATCTGGTCAGTGGGACAGGCCAACATTTATTAACTGGGCCCTGAAAACATCAGGGTTTTTGTTTTTTAATTCTGGATGGCCAGGAAAAAAAAAATCTAGCAGTGTATTCTACCTGAATAACGTGCTTGATTAATTAGATTAAACCTCCACTTGGGCCCCATTAAAAGTTACAAAGCAAAGCTAACTGATGTGCTAGTCCATAGCTAATAGTGCTTCTTAATCTGGAATATAGAGGTTACAAACCCCAACGCCCCTAGAGCCCGGACTGGGAACATAAGTGAGCAAAGTGCACAATAGGGATGGAGGGGCCTCTGCCAAGGGCACGGCAGGCCTTCTCTGGAGGGGGCTCCCCCAAAGCCACTGTGCAGAAATGCCCGCTCACAACCACCAGCTCTTCTGAACTCTTGCAGGGGAAGATGGAAATGTGAATTTTTTTAAAATACAAAAGAGCCCAGTTTATACATCATAGCAAATGATTAAAATTAAAAACAAGCCAACAGACATAACTGAGGGTACCTAGTGGTAGTTTTGGTCTGCTCATACTTTCCTACCTTGCCTTTTTTGGCCCTCAGACTTCTCTTAGAGTCTAATGGAAACCATGGGCTCTCATTTGTACCTACGCCCCAAATCCCACATATTAAATCAGGGTCACAGCTCCTTAAGTCTCATCTGTGACTTCCTAAACTCTAGATGCAGAACACTTACTGATAAATAAATTTTAGGAAAAGAATTCTGTTTGCAGACTCTGAGTTGCTCTACCTCTAAAGAGGCCTTTTTATAAAGTAATCCCCCTGCATGATTGCAGGGAAGCTCCTAGGTTTTTAGGAGCTGTTTTTCTTGTATCTATCTGTGCTGCAATCCTCAAGATTACTTATGTGGGTGAGAGGGATGGGTGTCTGAGGCTTGGAATGTTCCAGAAATGCCACTGGCACACTGACTTGCCCAAATGGGGGCCATGAAGATTTCCACGAGGACACAACACTCTCAAAGAGCAACACATGCCAAACATCACAAGACATCATAAAACCGAGGTGGCCCTGGCAGCTGGGGGATTACGTTCTCTGTCAGGAGGTCAGAAAACTATTGGTTCAAAAGGCCATGCATTTGGCATTATGGTTTTCATGTTTTGATAAGAACAAAGACAAAATGAAAAGTTTTGCAGAGCTGGCAGAATTCGGAGTGAGAGGGTGGAATGTGGTCTTCCTCAAACCACCACATGTGTAAGAATTACGAGCTAATCGGGAACAGAATGGGGCTGGGGTGGGGGGAGAGATCTTGCACAAATTGAGCATGTGCACAGAGAAAAGACAACTCCACGGGATAGCCGCTGGACCACGTGATATTGAGAGTTGGGTGGGGCCAGCCAGCCCAAGCTCCAACAAGGTGAGGGAAAAAAAAAAAAAAAATCAGTGTGTGGGTACAGTTTCTGTGAAATCGCTCTGGTCTTTTGTTTTTAATTTTTCATTGCAGGGACTGTCCAGGACATGGCTAGGGTTTAAAATCACTATACTGTGGGGGAGTCCAATGGCATGCTGACAGCCTCCTTGGGGCTGCCTCTCTCTTGATTAATGAAGTCCTCTGAGGCCTGAAATTGCATAGAATCCATGCTCTAGGGGGCATAAGCCTTTGGAGAAGGGAGAGGACGTCTCCAGGACAATGGCTGAGCAGAGTGGGTCACTCAAGTCTTTGACCTATGAAAATAGACACACCTGGGGAGTCAACATCAGGATTTATCAATGGCTTTACCTAGACGGGAATGGAAGGAGATGCCTCTGCATTTTCTTTTTAAATCCAAAATACAGCCACATTTTCAAAAGTTTTTCATGGGATGCTAATTTGTCTTAACATTCAGAAAAGGGTTGTCTGGGCAAATAAATTTAGAGAACTAAATGAAATACTCTTTTTTTGTTTAACTGCAGGATGTCTGTCTCAGACAGTTTTAATAAACTTAGTTGTGTTGTGGCTCTCCAAGACTGGGATTCAGTAAGCACCAGTTTCTAGATTTCTTTGACCACAAAATTTAGATTTTTTAATAGAATATCTGTGAGAGTCCAGAACTATTGAGATAAGAGTTGTTTTAGCCTAAAACAATTTCTCAGACATATGGTAATTTGTCTAAGGTTTTATCTACCTGGGAGAGAAAGCCAGTTGAGACCACAGGGGAAATTGTGAATTATAAAATATATGGAAAGAATGGAATTTATGACTTCTACGTAAGGACTTCCTCACTGAACCTCATCTCCACTCCTTGGCCTCCATGCCCCAGGATGCCAATGGCTTGCTGGTTACTGCACATTATTCTGTGGCTCCAATCATCTTTAATCCTCTGCTTCAAATGCCCTCTCTCCCCATCTCTCTCTGCCTGAATCCTCCTTGTCCTTCATCCAAGGTCCAGCTCAATGGCAGCCTTCTCCATAAGGCTGTTCTGAGTTCTCCCTGAACTTTCCCTCCTCTGAACTTCCACAGGTGGGTGCCCAGCCTCTCCCAGAAGATCTGTTTGCTTTACCATGGTGCTGTTTCCTTTAATACAGCAAAGACTTGAAGGCCAGGATTTTGAAGTCCACCAGGGCCTGACCCAGTGACTTCACGACAGTATGACCATATAGCATATGCTATATAGGGACTTACACAGTATCAGTCCACCAGGGTTTTAACCCCAGGCTCTCCCAGTTTGCTAGCTGTGTAACCCTGGATGAGACACCTTAGCTCGAAGGCTCAGTATCTGCAACTATAGAATGGGGACAGCAAGCCACCTACATTAAGGGTGGTTGGGAATGAGATGATGCAGAAGCCTGGCTGGGAACAAGCCCTCCTATATTAGTAGCTGTGACCACTGTCATCACCATCATGTGAGACTGCAACACGTGTTCGTTGCAGAATAAACATACATGCAATCACTAGAGGAGGCCAAGATGGGGCCCCTGGGGAAAATGGTCTTTAAGGAGCTGGCTAAAAAAACCCAGAGTGATGTACTATCGGTAGAATGGCAGCTGGAGGTACACAGGTCTTTAAAACCCTCAAACAGCCTAAATGCGTCACCTCTGATCTTATTTATACAGTCCATTTGCTTAACCAACTCTTCCTTTGTCACTTGCCCTGTCTTAATGGTCCCAGTTCTGAACTAGGTGGGTCCAAATGAAACCACTGTAACAATGAGATGTAGAAGGAGGAGGTCCCCTTGCACCCCGCCATTCTATAAACCTCCTATGTCCTTTCTCCATAGACAAGCAGAATTTAGAAGACTAATGATGAGGTCATTCTTTAGCTGCAGGTCTAGGGGCCCCTTGTCCCAATGTCCCTTTCTGCAGGGGGACCCCAAGGTCTCAGGCAGGAGCCCCCCCAGAAGCAAGGGTATAGTGCACTCTGGATAGCAGGGATGGTATTCAGAGGGCCAAGGGGCAACCCTAGGTCTGTGGGCCCTGCCTGGTGGCAGGAAGATGGACAGGACAGCTTCAAGGAAAATGGTGTCAGTTAATTCGACTTTAATTTCTCTACTCATACCTCCTCCCCTGCCACCCCTCCACAGCCGTTTGGTACACGATGGTATTGGAAGAACAAAAACCAGCAGGAAGACTCTCCTGGACACATGCTCACACAGAAGGTAAGGGCAATGTCGTCCACGATAGCAAATCAGGTACAAAGCGTGTCCCCGAATTTCACCTTGAACCCTCCCCACTGTGCAGCCGTGTGTGAGAGATGTGACGGAGAGATGGCGATTCGGCTGCCAAGCAGAACTTGGGGGAACAGCCTCTGTACTTTTGGAACCTGTGCAGACTTGGGTTAGAAATGCCCTGGGTGACAAATGAACATATTTTGCATGAGTCCCTGTCTTGAAGCCATTTCATTATTACTTAAGAGCACCTGCACACACACACGCTCATGAGCGCATGCTCATACACACACACACACACACACACACACACATCCCACCGGATGTTCTCTAATCCCAGGACATTCTACTGTCTGGGCTGAGTCCCTGTTTTCAGTCCCTTCCTGCTGTCTCCTTGGTGCACACACAGGCAGAGACGCGGGGCCTCGCAGAAGGGCTGCCTGCTTAAGTCACTGCAGGCTGAGGATCCTTCTGCTGCCGTCCCAAGAGCGGCAGGTCTTTGCTTCTCAAGCCCCGCCTCTCAGCTGCCGATTCCAAGCCCCTTTCTACCTTATTTTGATATGAAATCTATGTCTTAATGAGGGTTTGATAGGCAGCTCAAGAATGGCAGATTTCCATTTCCATAGGTTTTATCCTTATTTAAACCCATTACAAGTTAGATTCACTTAAGCATTATATCCTGAGTTGGCCAGCCAGAGGTGTCCTGAGGGTGACAAAGCATTATTTTCAGCTGAAAATGACTCAGATGTGTACGAATGGGTGGCTCCCCTATGTGGCGGTGGGCATGACCCCTTGTGAGGAATGTTGCCTGAAATGTAGCTCAGATTATCTTCCTCTGCCCTTTGAGATGGCTTTCCCAATGCTGTTCAAGGGAGGGCCGCCGGCATGTTATTCCAGGCATGACTTTGGCTGTGCTGGCCAGATTTGCCAGCAGGTTTCTGAACGATGTTTAGCTGAGCCTGTGTGGAGTCAGAAAGTCAGAATGATTAGGAGCTCAGGCTCTGGAATCATGCAGTTTGGGTTCAATTTTGGCCCTGTCAGTACTAGCCGTCTGACCTTGAGCAAACTGGGCCTGAATTCACCCATCTCTATAAAGGGAATAGCACTGACTTCATAGGGTCTTTGGAAGAATTAATGTAAGATTATAGCAAGTAAAGCGTCCAGTCAGAGTACATGTGTGCTTTGTATAAACAACGTAAATAAGATACATATATAACATACAATACATAACACACATATACATAAGAGACAGGGCTGAGAGATGCCAGGTGGGTATGCCAGCCTCCTGACCCCTCCTGCCCCCCGTGGCTGACCTCCATCAGTGAAGGTGGCATGATGACCACGGCGGGAAGGCACTGTGGGGAGGCGTGTAGGCTAAGGGCTCGGGCACAGACGCTGTGGGGTTTACATTCATCTTCCCCATTTAGGGGCGATGCCTATAGGCAGATATTTCCTCTCCTTGAGCTTCAGCTTTATCATCTGTACAATGGAGATCATGACATCCTCATATTTCACCAGGAGGTGATAGGGATTAAATATGAGAAAGCATGCTCAGTGCTGAGCACAGCGCCTGACACACAGTTCAGGGCTAAATAAATGGTAGCTGATTATTCTATTGATCTTATTTCCCTGCCAGCTGCCTTAGGAATCCTGGATGTATCTTTTTTACCCCCTCTGAGTAATACAGTGTTTGGGAGATGGAAGGAGGAGATGAAATTTTGAGCCTGAGTTTGAAGCCAGCTTTGGCCACACGCTACTGCTGGAAGTCATACAATTTCATAACTTCCCTGACCTTGAGTTTTCTCATCTGTAAAGTAGGGGCTTCGAATGCCCAGAGCACACAGTCCTGCTGTGAGAGATGAATGAGCTTGTGCGGGTCAACAGTGCTCGCACACGAGAAAAATTTGAGATGCAGTGGCACCATTTTAAAGGGTGGAGTTCTTTTTCCTCAATGAGTAGAGAGGTCACCTCAATTCTTGGTGACTCTTATTTTCCATACTCCATGATGGGGACCAAAATGGAACAATTTTAACATGAACCAGAATACTCTAGTAACCATCTGGGGTCTCTGGTTCCCAGCAGTCAGTCTTGGGGCCTTCAGTCTATAACACTCTAACCTCAGGGTTCTGGCCAGGCCATGGCTCACCCACTCCCCATAATCAGCCCCACACACGTTCACTCTGATACAGGCAACAGTAAGGGAAGATTGAGTGACCTACTTCAGGAGAAGGCCAGTCCCGGGAGAGACCCTGCAGTGGAGAACTTGCTAGAGTCCACAAAAGACTGGTCTGATTATGGCGACCACAGGGAATTGAAGAGGAGAAAAGAGAAATGATGATATTAGTAAGTGGAAATAGTATTCTTAAGCAAATCCTGGGCCTGAGCAGAATTGCTGGAGTTGGGAAGAGGACAGCTCAGGCAACTCCAGCAGAGAAGGGTTGTGTGGGGCCAGGGGCCAGGGGTCAATGAGAGTGAACACGGAGGAACAAACTAAAGGAGGGAAGAAAGAAGCAGGCCAGCCTGAGGCTAATCCCTTGCACCAGTGATGTATCTGCTTCATGCCCTGTGAGGGTGAAGTCAGGGCACCCTATTGGCTTGGGTGGGGCTTACCTTGCAGGCTGTTCCCATTGGTGCTGGTGCAGGTGGGAGGTGGAGAGGTCTGGGGTCTGACGACTGGCGCAAAAGCACTCTTCTGTTTCACCGCGGAGACCATGTTGGCTGGTGAGAAGGAGAAGATGCCCGAGGAGCTGCTGCAGTTGGAGGGGAGGCTTGTGGAGGAGGCCATGGTGGGGCTGGATGGCACGACTGGGTGGGGCAATGGGAAAGGAGAAATCAGCATCTCTCCTGGTGTGCTGAGATGAGGCAGCTCAGCTCTGCCCTTCACCCAGCCACCCTGCTTGGGCCACTCTGCCAGCAAGAGCTCTCCCTGAACTCTTAGAATCTCATCTGCTTTCATTACTTGGTACTCAGCACAAGCTACCTTTTGTTGGTGGTGATCTTCTATGTCTTCTATGTGCCGGGCAATGTGCAAGGCACTGGGGCTCCCAGGCCACGAAACAGAAGTGTTCTTATAAGGGATAGGGTAGCACAAAATAATGACGAAGGCATTGTCATTGAGCATGACATGAGCATGGCCAGCTCTGCAGAGGCAGGGAAGAGAACCAAGGAAGGCTTCATGAGGGAGGTGTCAAAGGAAGCATTCCAGATGGGGCCTAAACTAAGGTTCTAGCAAAGATGCCAGGAATATAAGGCACAGGAGGAAGCCAGCCTGAGACACTGCAGTCGGTGATGGGATGAGAGGTGTGAGGAAGAAGGGTAGATTGAAGGGAATGCCAGGATTCCAACTTAAAGCACTGGCAGATGGTGGTGTGTATGTGTCCCTGTTCAGCCCGTGAAGGTACGAGTTCCTGAAGGATACAACTGTGCGTGAATGCTTCACACGCACAGATCTAGGTAGGGAGGAGGCCAGGTGGACAGACAGACTGCCATAGGCAATATTTGTGGATAACGCAGAACTATAAGCCAAAGTTCCAAACTCTCTATCCCCCATGGAGCTACACATGAATGCTTGTGAATTAATTAGCAGTAGGGCAGGAGCTTTGTGTAAATGCTCACAGTGCAGTAGCAGCGGGATGTGGATTATCAATGATGGGGGAATTTTGGCAATTCGTGGAGGGGAAGAACCTAGTTGCTTGGAGACATGAGTTTTGTGGCTGCGCGTTCTCGACCGACCGACCACGGTCCCTTCAGCCTGGCCATTCCTACTTCATTAGTTGCTAATAATCTCATAGTTACTTCAGGAGACAGAGCTTTCACACAGTGAGCCCTCTCCACTCAAGATCAGTATTTTCATACACTCACCTTCTATTTCCTCCATTTCCTCAGGAAACGTATGGATCCTGCCCAGAAATTTTCAAGCATTTTATTTAAATTCTAAGTCTGCCTCTGGATTATTTTTCCCATGATGTAATAAACATAACATGTTGCTTTATCATTTCCAAGAAGAATCTTCATGTCTTTTTCATCTTATGTCACTCTCAAAGCGACCTTAAGTTGGGACCTATTACATCCTTTTTACACCTGAGCAAGCCGAGCAAAGTGAGACTCAGAAATAGTTCAGTGACCTGCCCGCCCGAGGTCCAGCAAGGCGGTGAAGCTAGGAACCAGACCCAAGTCCAGTGATCTTCTCCTCTACTCTCCCCTGCAAAAGAAACCAATCACAGGGGGAAGAGGCCCCCTCTCCACGAGCCACCGGGGTCTAGACTGCTGTGGAGGGGGCTGGCCTTCC
Source organism: Taxidea taxus jeffersonii (assembly GCA_003697995.1). Classification (NCBI taxonomy): domain Eukaryota; kingdom Metazoa; phylum Chordata; class Mammalia; order Carnivora; family Mustelidae; genus Taxidea; species Taxidea taxus. The sequence goes on from RCUC01156263.1 coordinate 9,308, forward strand.
CTTGGCCTCCTGGCTGTGGAAAGAGGGAAGTGGGGAATGGGTCTGGGCGGCAGCTGCCATCAGGGGGAAATGACCCCGTGGAATCAGCACTCAGCACTAACACAATCCAAAGGCGCTGGATGCTTGACGGAGCAGAACCCGGGGCCGCCATCCTCAGAGTTTTCACAAACATGTTCTACACGGTACTTTTTCTTTTAATGAGGCCAGCATTTTTATACATCTCTTAGGATTTGTAAATGTGAAAATACGCTCAATAATAACACCCATTTAAATTGCAAAACTCCTGCACTGGAGGTTTGATTTTTAAATATTCGTAGACTTGAAATCCTGCTGGTTCACTGAGGAAGGCAATTAATCTCGTTGGCAAATGCGATCATTATGTGTATTTAGAGGTGGGGAGTTTGAGGGGGGTGGTTAACAGAGGAAAGGGTGAAATATAGTCAAGCAGCTCCATTTGTTATAACATTATTAGTTATCAGCCACCACACCACAAAGTGTGTTCAGCAGTGCAATGTCTTATTTTATTTTTTATTCTGTTCAGAATTTTTCAACATGAGTGGTTTATGAATAATTAAATATTATGGAGGCAAAAATTCAAATCAGCTGGGCTTTGTGTTTATTGTTTTATTTGCATTTATGCAGATAAAACCGTCCCATCTGAGAGCCTATTTGAGGATTTAATACTATATTGGTGAGCACTGAGGAAATCAATTAATGGAAATTAAATGTTGGAAGTTTCACAGTCTGACAGATGCAATCTCAGGCTGAAGTTGCTGGGCGTCTGCACGGGCTTGCGAAGACAGCAATCCCAGCCCCTAAATTGAATTGCTACCATATAGCAATTAGTTTATTGATTTAATTAAGAATGCCACCTTTTAATTTTCAGGTCATGATGGAAACATTTTCTGATTGAGTAGATGGCAGAACACTGAAATGATAGATCTATGAGAAACAATCTTGCGATGAATCAAAATCCTGAAACTGGTCCCACTGATTCCAGCAGGCAGACATGATGTATGCAGATTATTTGGGGGAATTTTAAACATTCAAAAAGCTGCTGATTCTGAACAGATAAAGTGGAAATATAAAATTTAGCACACACTGAGCGTTGAAAATTCACCAAGAAAGTAAAAGGCCATAAGTGTTACTTTCAGAAATAACCTCTCTCTCAAAGGCCAAGAATGATCTTTCCTCTTTCAAAAGATTAGAGCAGTCCACATTTCCACCCTTAGAGACCCCACGGTTTTTAGGTTCTTTGAGCCAAGACTCTTCTTTAAAAAAATCATGAGCATTCTTTCATTTAACAACACATCTTCTATCATTCCACAAATGTCTAAGAGTTCAGCCTCATTTTACAAAACAGAAGAGTTACACACACTGTCCAAGAAAAACTTGGTTATGTACAGATCCGCAGAGGGAGATGGAGAGATTGTAGAGACAAAGCCCAGGACATTTTATATGTAAAGATGCCAGTTCCCTGAGGTTCTTTCGATGCAACCTAACATTTGTACTGAAAATTCTTGAAGCTAAGCTTTTTTAAGGCAAGGACAAGACACTAAAATAAATAAGTAAATAAATAAATACATAAATAAATACATTTTTAAAAATTGTGTATCTGTGTTTTTTTCATCTTGCCAGATTTTTGGAAAACATAAAGTGTATTTGTTGTTGTTTTCTGTTGTTGCTGTTGTTTGTTTTCTAGGACATATCAAGCACAAGGGGGAAAAAATCCAAGCATTAAAACAACATCATCAAAGGAGTCCTATCCCTAAAGGGAGAGATGTTAAGTCTTAGCTTGTGCCGATGCTGCACTAGCAGCTTCTCTTACCATTCTTCCTCCCGGCCTCCTGATGATTAGATTTCCTGACTCGGTCTCTTGTGGGTCAGGCATCAAGACAAGTTCATTTCATGCCTTATTTTTTCAAAGTCTCACAACAACCGTATGGGGTGGGTGTTAGTTCCCTCCCCATTATACAGATGAGCAAACTGAGGCTTGGGGAGGAGAGAACTCGCAGAAGGCTGCCAGTCGGTAACTGAGAGAAGCTAGGGTCAAACCCATCTCCACTCCAACTTGAAACTTGGGTTCTGGTGATGACATCCTACTGCTGCTTTGGGTTTTAGCCAAGTTCTGACAACAAGGGAGACCTTGGGATGAGGAAGGCGGGCAGGGGGTGGGGGGCAGAGATTTCTGCGGGAGACAAATGGAGCCTTTCCTAGCTTCACCTGGGTGGGGGCCCTCAGACTGAGGAGACCTGCATGGTGGGCCACACCACACGATGCCCAGTTCTTGGAGCACAAGCACGCAGAAATGCGGGACACACAGATCTACTCACTGGCATAGGGCGAGTTGGCAGCTGAGCCGTTGAGGAAAGTCGGGGAGCCGCCCAGATTGGACATGGCGGCTGTGCCGTATCCGTTCATGCTCGTGCTGACGGAGTTATAGTTGGTCTGCTGCGGGGTGGTGCTCGGCACGTACCCGTGTGGGGACACGCTGCTTGAGTTGCGGGTGAAACCTGAGGGGTGGGGGCAGAGCCGGGGATGAGGGTAGCAATCCGGGAAGGCTCGGGGACAGGAAGGTCTCTGGTTCTTGCCCCGCTGCCGCGTCCCAGAGGGAAGGGGCCGGGTGATTCATGGGCGTGGGTTGGTGGCGCTAGCTCTGTGATTAAAATGGGAAGCGAGCAAAACACACATTTCTTAGGAGATCATAAATACTTAGCGGGGCCGTGAGAAGTGGCAATGCAGGGCCTATAAATTATCATTTTGGAGCAGAAATAAATCCCAATCTAAGAGATGTACCCTGGAGTTAACAGGTTCCTATTCCCTGGGTGAGGATGATGTGCTTTGGCCCCTCAGAACTTTAATTCCAGCCCTCTTTGAGATCTGTCATTCATGGTTTACGGTGAAAAGTCAAATGGAGAGGTGGCTAAGTGCATGCGTCCTTCCTAGCCTCCGAGAGCACACTGCCGGTCGGGACAGCTATCCCCCCGATTCCACAGCAGGATCTGATACAAACTAGGAATCCCCCCTTTGGGAAAAGAAAACGTTTTTAAATAAAAACTGTTTTGTGCCAAATAAATGGTGGGGTCTTGGGGCGGGACAGGGGTGTGAAGAAGCCTGAGGTTGGGAAGGGGAAGGGCCGTGGAGAGGGAGGAGGGCAGGTTCCTGACCCTGGTTGGTGGCCTGCGATGCCTCGGAGACATTCACAGCCAGCTGTCCACTGAAGGAGTTGACGCCCATCATCCCTGCGTGGACCGAGGTGTTAGTGAGGGCCGGGAGCTGGCTGTGGTTGCGGGGGACACTGTACAGGGCCTCTGCGATGTCAGCCGCTCTCTTCAGAATAATTTCCTGCGAAGTAAAAGGAATATCCCCTTTAGCTACCCCTAGTCATCCTCCCAGAAAAACCATCTTTTCAGTGTTTATTATATGCCAGACACGGTGCTCGGGGCGTAACTTCCACAACCTCTCAGCAAACCTGGAGTAAACCTGGGACAAGTCTCATCATCATTGGGCCCATAGTGCAAATGGGGGAACTGAGGCACAGAGAGATGTGAAGAGCTCACACTTAAGAACACTTGCCTATTTAAGGACACAGCTGGGCTGCATAACCTTGTTTGCTCGACTTTGAAGGGCCACTGACTTAGCCATCCCTCCATACTGCCTCACTGCGGAGGACAGCGTGGGATTTCCCTTCGAGGCCAGTAACACACAGGAACCGCCCCCCCCCCCCCCCCCCCTCCCCCCCCCCCACATGCAGAGGCTGCAGCATCTCTCCCTGCTAAAGTTAAGGGCAGGTTGTAGATAACTCCTTGTGTCCCTGACTATTAATGGAACTCTGTCCCCTGGACACTGATTCAAGTGACACAAAAGAAGGAGTGAATGATTGCTCAGACTCCTTGTTTCCAGAGCAATGTGAATCCTATATGGGGGACTTGCTCCGTGAATAGAAGCAGACAATTATATTCAGGCCTTATTATGCGTTTTAGGAGAAGAAATTAACGCCCCCCCCTTTCCTCCTCCCTAAATTTGCTTGAAAACCTGAGACGAATAAAATAAAACATCAGTAACTCTCTTCCCCAATTATGAAGCACGCTCCCACGGAAGATTCACTTTAAATGGAATACCTTTTCTCCTGAGGAAAATGATTCCACAGAAAAGGCCGTAAAAGATGTACAAAACAGGAGAGAAGCACTGACTAGCCTGACACGTTACATCCGGATGACCCTGAACTCATGCAAGTGGCTTTCATTGTCTTCGCCCTTCCTCGACGCACTGAGAACTCTGCGCTCCTCCACGGAATGTGGAGGCCCACGCAGGTCCGAGCCCGCGGGCCACTCACCTGGTTGTTGTGTGGCATTCCGTAGAGCGCCTCCACCAGATCCGCGGCCCTTTTGAGGATGACTTCCTGTCAAGAGACAAGCAGATGCAATCTTCCGAGGGAGGGATGGCCCCTTGTTGTTCCCTTTTCACAAGATCGCGCTCTGGCTCCCTCTGGCCATACTTGGCGAATGCACTGCTTTCAAAGCATTTAGCTCGGGGAACCCCAGAATGGTGTTAAATCACCAATTTATCCCTGTTCACATACACACTTAATTGAGTCAAAAGGTGAGCATCATTGGTACTGCAAGATAAAATACATCACTCAATAGTCTGCCATGGGTGCGATAAAGCACTCATATGTTTATTGCTGAATACAATTGCGAGGTCATTTACTAGATTACTACAATCGATGTCATTCAGTGCATGTTATGAATCCCTAAGATGTGTTTATTTAGTACTTAATTGCTTATTCCAGGAACCATGACCTTATCAGACGGGTCATTTTCGAGGGATTTCCAATCAATCTTTGGCTACTAGAAGCATGTAGCATTAAACTTCTTTTGTTTATCTCCCTTGGGTGGCAGAGCCAGGATACAAGGGAGTGATGGAGTAAATCCACATTTCTGAGGCAATGCGATGTTTGTCAGAGGTTCTTACAAAAGGAGTCTCCTGCCCCCGGAAGCTCCCTCTGCACCAATTTTCATGACTGGCAGAGTCTGTTTCTTTTATAACAATCCTGAAATAGCAATCCTTTGCTATTTCAGGATTGTTTGTCATTTTCCCCATTTGCTCATTCACTCTTATCCTAGAGATACACTCTGCTTTTCATTTCAGTTGAAGAAAAAAGTCTCCCTCTTTTCATTGAGGTGGGCTTCCATATTTAGCCTGCATGCTTATTTCTAATAAACAGCCCACTCTACAAAAGTGTGTATGGTAGTAATTTTTGTCTTCAACCCAAAGAAGTCGCTCCCTCTTCATTCTGCCCTTTCTGCAGATTCATTTCTATTGGAAGATGAAGAGGAAAGTTAAGCTTATAAAATGGAGGTTTATCAGAGAAGCAAACCTAAATGTACAGGATTACCAGAGGTGGTTTGTAAGGTTATGCTTACGATTTTTTTTTTTTTTTGGTCATGAGTAAAGTTTCAAAAAGAAGTTTAAATTTAAATATTTTACACAATAGATTTCTGCATGGAGAAGCAACGGAGTTCAATTTTCATATACTGTAGACGCTGATCATAAAATAGGGATATAATTACATTCATTTTGCTGTCACCATAGCCTCTTCAAAAATCCTTGAACAACTCTTGAAATGACAAGCTTTTAGATACATATTAGCATTTTTCAATTTTAAATTTTCTATAATATAAGATAAAATAGTTGTCATATTGCAGTATCTACTTATGACATATATAATGTCCTAAATTCAAAAATGAGATAGAGGGGTTTTCACTTCTCAATAAACATTTATGCTTGCCTTAAGTTGCTAGACCCCATTTATAAAACAGTTCAGTTATTTTTCATGTAAGGAATGAAAAGCATTATATAATCAGTGGAGTTTGAATCAATACATCTGAAATAATTTCTTTATTTTTTCAATGCAAGCTACAAGATAATTTACCACTTTTTGTTCACAGTATTGTCTGACTACAGCAGTTAATAATTTACTATGGTATGGCCACACTAAACCCTATCCCCATATCAAATTCGGCCTGTGCTGCTTTCACTAAAACCTCATGGTTTTTTCTGGCTCTTAGGAAAGATTAAAACAAAATAGGATCAAGTTAGTTTATTTACTAAGATTTGACTTCTCTGTGCCTACATTCATTTATTTCTCCAAATAAATATTTATACCAGTGTTTGGGTTTGGCCGCGAAGGTATTTTTCTTTCTTCTCATTTTAGGAAAAAAAAAAACCAACAAGTCTCCTGTTTGTCAAAAGCAAGATGAGGTGCAGTCGGAAACTGCACTTGTGAATTTTAGTCTTGGAATACTATCATGGAGGACTCTGCACAGTGCTTATTTTAATTAATTTCACAGAACCAGGGAAGAGGGAAATTCAAAATAAACTCCAAGACCTTTGAAGTTTTCATAGACCTAAAAAAATTCCAACTGCTTGTGTATGCTATACATTTTACTCTCATGTATTTTTGATGATAAAGTTTTCCAATGACACAATCCAACTGCTTCTTTTTCTACTTATTCAATACCGAGAGCTCTAATCACCCTTTAATCCTTTGAAAATGAAACATGTGAGTCCTGCTTCATAAAGTTACATCCTTCTTCCACCCAAGGAGCTGGGTCACACTTTCCCACTAAGCACATGGCCATAGGAGAGTCATTAGCCCAACATCACTTCAGACCAGCAGTCTTATGGAGAGTGAACCTGGATTTTTGTCCTGAAACTGATTTCCTTAAATGATATCTTGCCCATTCTAAAATGTCCTTCACTGCAGAATTGACATAAGGATTTAAGGAACAGCCCACATTTGGTTCAGCTTTGCCGGTGTGATTCAGCTTCTATTAGTTACTTCTGCAAATGGGAAGAAGAAAGGAAATTTCTGGGTCCTCTATGAGTTAGTGCAACGGACCTGCAAGGTGCTTGGATTTTGGTGACCAGAAAATTGCTCTCACCTCCATGTCATTACGCTCCCAGTGAACTAGCCCCCAAGCGTGTTTGTGTTGGGGATCTAATATATTGCCTTTCAATCAGAGCTGAGAGCCACTGAACACACAGACAGAACATGACGAGCAGGTCAGGAAAGCAATAAAGATTTTACAGAGCTGTCCAAGGTGCTAAATTTACTCAATAATGGGTTTGGCACCATAGTGTTAACCTCTCATTTACTACCAGTTTGAGGAACTAAATTGAAGTAGCTGACTTCATTTACCTTGAAATGTATATTTTATGACATTATGTAAGTAGATTGAAAGGGCACTGCAGTTTTAACAATTTAAAGGCTAAAGCATGTTTAAGATGAAACTTGAATATTTATTGTATATTGCACTTAAAGTATATAGAATGTTAAAATGTATTGATTAAATTTGTAAAAGGCATTATAAAAATGACAGGTAGTATAAAAGATGTATGCCTTTTAAAATCAAATTGATAGTGTATGCTATCTCTTCTGTGGTCACAAGTGTAATTTTTTCGCAGTTTTATATGGTAATTTGAAAAATCTGTAATTTCACATTAGGAAATGATTGAGCCTGAGACGTTAAAAAAAAAAAGAAAGAAAGAAATTTCCCATAAGGGGAAGAACTGGATGTTTCATATAATCTTTTGTCTCTGAAATTGTTCCTAAAGTCTTATTTTTTGTGGCATTAGGAGGGAGAATAGTATAAGGATCCTTCCATTCTAATATGCAATTTTAATATTTCTGAAAAGAAAGAGCACTTGACTAGTACTAATATCTAATTTTTCAAGGCATTTATTTGTCAGGAGAGATTTTCTCTTCTTTTCATAATGTTTAAAACATCTCTCAGCTTGCAGTTTAAAAGATGAAGGTAGAGATTAGATTCTTCTAAGATAATTAATCCTATCCTTGGATTAAAAAAAATCCCAGTAGGGAATAAAGAAGACAAATACTACTATCCTAAATATTGAAAAGCCCCAGAGTCTCCTTATAGAGCTAATGCTTGTTTTCCAATCTACATCCTTATTCAGACTGTTTTTCTTTTCATGGCCTTAGATCTCCTCTCTTAAAGAAACAAAAAATGTTTATTCCTTGAAAACAACAACTTTCACTGATCTATTTTCTCTCTCAGTTAAAACCTGGCTTCCTCCTGTCCTGTTATGACCATTGGTTGATGATAATAATGTGAATGGGGTTCTGCAAAGAAAAAAAGAGAATAAACTATTGAGAGTCTACAGAAACACTGGGGAAACTCAACTCCAACAAACAGTTAAAGCATAATTGTTATGGGTTTTTACTTTGCTTCAGAGCCTTTATAATAAAGATGGTGAATGGACTGCAAATTCAGAAGGAAGAATCATCTTTACTTCCTATGCTGCAACCCCATCCATTGGCAAATAATTTTTGAGCTTCCTGTTGCCCCGTAGTCAACAAACCAGCATTGCTCTCTAGCACTTTCCAAGGCAGAGTATCTTCCCAGAATTAAGGTATAGGGTTCTATGGGGTTACAAAAGATTCTCCCCAGCATCTGGTCCCACCATCTTTATGCAGTCTCCTCTTCCTACACATCTGAAGAACTGCTCTCTATTCTGGTCCAGCTAGTCCTCCCTAGCCTAGAAGCAAAATGTTGGCTCTTTCCCATCTCCAGACCTTCTCTCCTTTCACCTTTTCTTTATTTGGAATGCTGACTTCAAACCATGCCCATTTACAATGCCTCCTCATCCTCCAAAGCCTAAGAATGAAGGTGGTGTTGGTGGTTTGGTTAATGATAAAAATAACTGTTGTTTATTGAAAGTGGAACATGAACCCATCCAGTCTTCACAGAGAGCCTCTTAAGGGGCTGTTCATACCACCATGTGGCAGACGAGGAAACCAAGACTCAGAAAGTCAACTTTCCTTGCATCCACACGGCTGACAACTGGCTGAGCAGGGATCCAGTCTTGGGTGTTAGGCATCACAGCCTCTGCTCTAGAGTATTATGCTCTTCTATCTGAAGGAATTCTACCTTCACCACAGCTTCTAATCTCTCTCATTCCTCTGAGAAATGGTGCTGACTGTTCTCTCCAGTACAGCACAACAGTTGACGCTGTGGGCTCATTTTCCTCTGATTTTAACTGTGTTAGCCTTCACTCTCCACCACTAGACTATATGCCCTTTGAGGCCATGAGTATCTGATCGCCTTCTCTAAGCCCCTAGCATAATGTCCAGCAGACCATGGGCCTTGAGAAATTCTTGTTGGAAAGTTTATTCTGAGATAGTTTCTGATTTTTAAAAGTACTTGCTTGATTTATATGATGAAATGACAAAGGCATATATTTGGCCTGGTTTATAAAAGCAGAAGACTTAAATTTGGTGTTCCATTTGGCTCTAGACCTTTTAATCCAATATATAAATTCCCCAAGGTCAAGTCTTGATCACTGTGGGGGTTTTTTATGCCACTTTTTTTTTTCTTTTATGAATTTGCTCTTTTACTCCTGCTGGCTTGTGCTTACATTTTAATATAATGAATCATGTTGGGTACAGACATTATCTCAAGTTATAGGCTGCTAACAACATGAGGTTGGTCTTGATGTACATCAGCCTTTTATTAACTGTAATCTTAGACCCTTAGAAATACTTAGGTATTTGCATAGTCTTGAGAACCAGGCATATCATGTCTGATATGCAGATATGGCTAATTCATCTTTCTTTGGGGTTCATGACGGCGAAAACTCTGGGGATTATCCCCCTTCCATGTGAATCTTCTCTTTAATGTCTGCCCTCAAACGTACAGGCAATAAGCTCATATTCACTGGCCACATCTAACCTTCTAGGGTGAAATGTCCATATGTCCAATGTCCAATATGGTGTCCGTTTATAAACCCAATTCAGTGTTCTGAGTAATTCAAACCCAAGTGAGCAGGGGAGATGGCCTGAACTTTCCTCCATTCACAGCACATATACCAGCTCTGAAAGCCAGTGGAATACTCCTTTACCAATACAACATTAATTTCCAAATTTCTGAGTCAGATTTTGAAGACTCTGGAGACTCCTTATAATACTAAGGCCCAGGGAGATACTTCAGCATTTTGGGAGGACAATCTGTACTTGGTTTTATGCTCCCTCAAGTGGGAAATGTTTTTCAGGATGTAGAAGAAAACAGAAGCTAAACTACAAAGTCAAGTTGACTTGGGCAATTCCTGAGAAAGAAGCACAATACCTTTCTGTCACTACACATTTGCCTGACACCCATTTACCGTCAATCTGCTTTGCTTTATTGGGAGATTCAAGATAAACAAGCCCAAATACCAGCAACATAAAATGGAGTGGAGTGGCACGATCACTCTCGGGTTAGAGGCGATAAACGTCTATCAATGGAATCAGCATTAATTTCATTTGCACAGTATACCCAGATTTGGCACAGTATACCCAGCTCACTAGCCTCTAAGTTCTAGCTCTTTCCCTGCTTCCTTCTGAAAGTCTGGGTGACACGGCTGGTCAGAACGCCTGCAAGCTGAAAAACTGATTGGAAGTTCCTTGTAGCCCATTCCCTGCAGAGACTGATGTACAAAAAGATAAATACCAGTTGTACTGAGAGGTGATTTCTGAGCAGGGTAGTTTTCTATCCCAATGTCTTTGGTGTTTATTCAGCCTAATGGAAAATTCCACAATGGCAGACTCTGCATTCTAAAAAATCATATCATGAGGGCAGGGAGGGAAGGAGTAAAACAAACCCAAATAATACTTGAGGACTGTTTAGTTTCCGATCCTCTGAAACATTCTTCAAATTTTTCATTTTTCTGGTAATAGGAACTCAAAAGAGAGCTGACCGCAGATCATTAGAAACCTTTCGTGTCACACTTAAAGCGCTCTTTACTCAGAAGCCCTATGACTGAGAAGAGTCACTTACATTTAGCATAGATATAATTAAACATGTTTCTGTTGAAAGGGGCATTCTCATTATGGCTAAGGACCACTTTAGAGTAAATTGAAATGGAAAGGAGGAGCATAGATGAGGTGTAGGTAGCAAGTGGTTATTTCTAGGGAGGCATAAAATGCCAAATGTGGAACAATTATATTTTACAACCCTGCATCCTAAAGACTTCATAGTACTTTATTATATAAGAAGTTTCAGCTGAAGCTTATGGAACGCTCTAGCACATACTTATTGCTCACAGTCTTTAAAGAAAAAGAAAAGTCAGGCCACAATTAAAATCTGCAGAAATTTTCAGAACAAAGGAATTAAGTAATCTGAAAGATTCTATTACTCTTAGTACAAAAGGCATCAAGGCATTCTAGTCCAGTCTAAAGAAAATGGGTGTGTGTGGGTGGGGGGGGGGTGGTCATCGGCACCTTCTCTAATTTTAAAGTTAGTGTTCTATCCAGATTAGATGAGAGCCCTCTTCCTTTGCAAACATATCACTACGCACCATCATGCCACGTGGCTAGAGTCACACCAGAGAGCTGTGCCTTTGTTGCAAACACGGCATAGAAGACTTCTGAATCACATGAAATTAAAGCAGGTTGTAAGCTAAGGCAGCTCTATCAACGTAAGACATACTAACTTACATGATTGACTTTTACAGTGGAAAGAAAAAGGCTGTTTTCAAGCAGCCGTTATTGCCTCAATGGAAAAAAAAAAATCAATGGAAGTGAAATGAACAAGAGATTTTGTCTGAGTTGCAGTTAATACCACTGAAGAGCTATGGATAATAAAAGGTCAACAAATAAATTAGCCAGAGTGTTATGAAATGAATGATTTGGCTTCTAATTTTATTGAGTGAAAATTGTTCGCTGCCTATTAGACCAGGTAATTTTTATCTGGTGCCCCAATTCCTGTTCCGTAAGCAATAATATAGTTTTAAGAGCTGTCGGTTCGATCGCATGACCTCTGAGAAGCTGGCTCGGACAGCTGACTGCTATGATGGATAACTAAGCTTGGTCTCCACAAGGTGCCAAACCTCCCCTTCCTGCAAGGGGATCTCATAAAAGAAACATTACAGCTTGATTCATTTTACCAAAATGTTCGACTTTTCAAGTGTCAGCAGTTAAGTATAAATTGTGAAACCAGGTATTCCTGCGAAGAGTTATGACAATGGCTTTCCCCCCTCTTTTTGGTCTCCTGGCATTCTCTTCTAAATGGTGTCATGGTAATTGGTGAATGGGAGCCTGGGGTGCTTCCCGCCACAAATACAGTGAAAAATGGTGTCTGCACCCTTGTGAATATGACCTGCTTGGAGGTACAGAGCTGAACTCGGTAACCTCTGGCCGGCTCTTCTTATTCCAATTCATTGTACTGGTTTAAGACCGACGCTCTGGGTTAGGTCCTGCTGAGTGGCCTTGGAAATCGACTTTCTGATCAGGATAAAAGTCTCTGCTTAAAGAGAAGGCTATGGACAGAGGTGCCTTTTTCAGGGGTAGGTTGTAAAGTCAGCACATGAAACAAAAACTGCCTAGAGTCAAAATTACCCTTGAAAATCTTTAAAGTCACCAAGGTCTGGGCTCTTAGAAACACAAAGGCCGAAAATTAACTACTTCTGTTTCTCTTTGTCTTTGGGTTGTGGATGCCCTTTCCCTGGGGCAAAGCAGAATAAATGTCTAGTTGGAAAGTAAAAGGACCACTGAGTAAACAGGGAAACTTATTGCCGTACCTACGCACCTGTACTTCTGTGTCTAGGTGTTGGGTGTGTGTGTACACACATGCATGTGTGTGTTTGTATTTCTGGACAACGGTGTATGGTTAAACTTGAGTAAGGGATCTGTGCATGTGCTGGAGCTGTGCTGTACTTCAAGGGTATCCAAGGGAGGCGAAAACAGAGTTTGCTTTGCTTCTTAAACCATCGAACCTCATCGGCTAGTATATGCACCTCCAGACGAATGATATCTGTAAATTCCCAGGGCTTTACAGATGGTCCTGAGTATAACTGCAATTAAAATCCACTGCCTCGAGACTGCCGGGGCTGTTCTTATTACTCTGATGCTTAATTGAAGTGTAACTCAAGGCTGAAAAGAGTGAGCAAGGTTGAAGACCTCCCTCCTAGTGTCTGTTTCTAAGGGCTTCTGTCTATGAGGAGGGCTTGGGATGGTGGGGAGGGACCCAGGAATTAGCCCCTTGTTCCTCCCGTGACTTCTCCCTGAACTTAAGGAGTAATCATATTCAATGCCCCTGCCCACGGGGCATAATGTGAAGTAGGGTCGAAGTGATTGCCCTCCTCAAGAGCTCAGTGCTAAAAACGAACTCGGAAGAGTTTGCAGAATTCGACTATGGACTAACTGCTAGGACAGGTCCCAGCGACAGTGACTCTAGTGCTAAAGAGAAAAAGAATGATCTCCAGTGTCCGTTTTTAATGTGTGCATTAAAAATGTGCATGTTTTTAATTCACACTGCCAGCTGCCACTTTTGCTTGGCTCAGCCCTTTCTCAGCTAAGTTCAGTCCATGCCACCATTTTCCTCTTCCTCCACCGTCCCCCACCCAGCCCTGGCCAAGCTTGAGGATGTTTTTAGGATTGGATTGCAAAATCACCTTTTTTCTTAAAATTCCTTTTTCTTAGTTCTAGGACGCAGTGCTTAGGGATACTAGCTCTAGGGCTCAGCGTAGCTGGCTCAAATCCGTGCTCTGGTACCGACCAGCAGTGTGAATGCCTGCCTCGGTTTCCCCATCTGTAAAGCTGGGTTAATACTCACACCTGGCTCAGCAGATGTATAGTCCAAGCTTAACTGAGCCATAGCCAACACTAATACTGACAACCTTTGCTTGTTTTCCAGAGAGATTCCGCAAATGATCTGCATTCTTAGAGTCAATGTGCACTGTTAGATTCTGAACGAACTACCAGGGAGGAAGGCAGGTGAGGTAGAAAACCTGCATTTACCAGCTGCGTAAGCTTGAGCAGATTACTTGGCCTCTCTGGGCCTCAGTGTCCTCATCTCTGAAATGGGCCCAATACAATAATGATGAGTGGAATAACTTATCAAAAAACAAGTCAAAGGTAAAATAAAGAAGGGAAAATTACAGCTCTTGTGAGGATCATGGGCTTTTTAAATGAAGCTACAATCTGCCTCCCTCCAGAAATGCATGCTCCTAAACCCGCCCCCCACCCAGGGTTCTATATTTAGTCTCGGGGGGCATACAAGACAAGGCTAAGCTCCCCCAACACAAGAGCCATAAGTGGAGGGGCCACCAAGCCTCTAACTTGAGCATATTATCAAAATAGGTTGTGGAATTCGCCTATGAGGTTTCTGGCAAATACAGGGGAGAGAGGAAGAAAGGGGACTGCATTCCATAATTTGTGCTTTTGACAAGAGAATGCAGAGACAAAAATGCTTCTTGTCCTCAAACTCAAGTGTGCTTTTTCCAAGAGTTAAATATACCATATGCTTTGCTTTTGTTTCTGAATTTTAGCCTGAGTCGAGTCATTTTGGTTCCTGGGTAAAATGCTAATAGAGTTTCCTCACATGACAAACATAAATGAATGACCAAGGTGAGAGGGTGGCCAGTGTTACAGCGTGGAAGAGAAAGATGACAGGTTTTTCTTTGCCCTTTCCTGAAACCCTGACTTATCCCCCTTTCTGCTAACAGATGATGTGGTTATGCAAAGATTTCTTATTTGTATTTTCACCGATGCAACTGCAGGTTTTGAATCACTGATTATCTTTGCATAAAGACTAAAACAATACAAGCATAATTAGAATACATTGTATACAGCCGACTCTAGTTTTATTTTGCCCCAGCTCTGTATTTATGATAAATCGCTAAACACGAACGCTCTTTAGGGAGGGTGATTTTGGGTCTCGTCTCTCCATTGAGCAAAAACAGGGCCTGTGAGTGGAGCCTGAATTTCCATTCTGCGAGTGTACAGTTGAACTGAATAATATTTGGCACAATGCAGTGCACAACCGAGCCACTAAATGGCTGATTTACTAAATTATTATTAGATGAGCCCTTGCTGTTCCAAATGAAAGTGCAGTCACTGTCTTCCTTCATGGTGTGTTCAAATTGTTCTGTGTTTAAATATTCAGCATGAGGCTAATGTGAACTGATGAACTGAGACTATAAACATTCACTTTCAATACAGATAGAGCGACAGAGATGCAACATATCATGTGGCCTGCGGAGGTGAAAATGATTTATATTTAAGGATGTCGCTGCCTACTTCCATTACTTTAAGGTACTCCTAATTAGCATGGTGTTGGAAATGACTAATTCCCACGTACAGGAAGAGCAGACTCGTGGAGGCTGAGATTTTTCCACATGCCAACGAAGGAGAAGGGGCCATAAAGGATTGGCCGTCTGTGTAGTCCAGAAACCTGAGTCTTATCTGTGGCAGGCTGCACCACACCAGCCGAGGATAACACGCCTCCTGGAAGAACTATGGTTTTTGACATTCAATTTTGTTTTTCCCCCTAGACCCTCCCGAAGGGTCTTTAGTGCCTCTTCACTCCACCCATCCCTCTGCAATCCACATCCCTTCCCACCCAGGTCGGCCACCCAGTCACCATGACACCTCTCCCCAACTCACCAGCTTCTTTCCTGACACCTGCTGGAATGGAGAGCAGCCCTTTGCTCCTTGGAAGAATACAACCCTTCTTCCCTCCTCCCCTTTGAGGGCAGTTATAGGCAAGCACTTAAAATACTGTGATCACTTACAGTAGATTAGAATTTTTTATTGGTGCCGTGTTGCCATAACAACACGAAGACAGCAGATGACTTAAGCTAAGCTTGCAAAGCAAAAGGCTGCTCATCTGGCAGTTAAAATGAATACAGTTCATTTCACAAGTTTCCCATATGGACTCTTAGTGTATGGTAATGAGGAGACCATATGGTGAGAGAAAATGCACTGAGAACAATTGGGTTCCACTGGCTGAGTGGGAAGTTGGGAGAGAAAACCCCGGTGAGAGATTCTGGTGTGCATGCTCTCTGGGTTCAAGGTTTGCTTGAGGTTTGTTTTGGTTTTTGTTCGGGATGGTCGTTTTCCATAGGGGGCTGGCGTTTCTTAATCCCCCCCTTACTAGGTCGGCTGTGCGAAATGGCAAACATCTTGCAAATTTTGCAATATCATTCATCACAAACTGTCAGCAGTGTTTGCAAATCTGAGTTGCAAGATCTTTTAAATGTGTTGTTCTTAAAAGGCAACAGAACTAAGTTTTTAGACAAAGTGCAGGAAAATTTAAGCACTTCTGACAAGCAGAAACATTAACAGTAATCATTTTAAAAACACTCGCATCTTTTGCCTGCCTGTTTAGCTGTAAATAATGCTAGAATGTATAAAAGCTTTAAAGTAAAAATGTAATAAATACTTTTTATTATGTTTCATAAAGGATAAAAAAAAAGTGCCATGAGCCATGTGTATGCGTTTTCTGTATATGTGAATGTATAGAGATGGATAGCTCCCCCCTCTCCTTACTACTAACCAGATTGGAGACCTGGGAGGACAGCTTGAAAAAGGCTCTAAAGTCAATTCTGTACTATACATGCTTCATAAAAGATGAATATAAATGCATTAGTTAGACACGGTGAGCTAAATTAGAAGGTCAGGCAGGGCTGGGAGGGCTGAAAAATCACACAACCAATGAGTGTAATTACTCTTTTTTAAGTCTATTAAGTGGTGTTGTTCTATCAAGGCTCAGGGGTATAGGACAGGAAGAACAAGATAAAGTAATGTGTATTTATTACTCCCACTGGATCAATTTACCAGATATTTTCAGCTCCATAAAGCAAAATATACAAATGCCGCCTTTGTTACTTTTCTCAGACTGCTTTATTTTCTCTAAAAGAGGGACTGGCTCTCGCAGGAAGAACCGTTTGCCCCCTGGAGGTCCCCATGCCAGCCCCTCTCAGTGGGGGAATGAGAGAAAGCTGGCAAGAGTTTCAGTAGGATAGGGGTGAGGTGTAGGCAAGGGATAGAGGAGAGGAGCCAGTCACCTCAAGACAGAATTATCTGGCTTTCCAGATCTGAAGGCAAAGTGGGAATAGGGCGCAGTGGTAACCCTGAGGCTGTCAAGCCCAAGAACTCACATCTTCGGTCTCCCCCTGGCTAGCTGTGAGGCCGCAGCAAGTCGCCAGCCCTCTGGAACTCGGACTCACCTTGCAGGGACTGGAGCCTCCATGTGCTGAAGTCATGCTAGATGCCAGAGGGGCCCCCTTGCAGAAATTCTCTCATTAAGGCCCAACAGCAACCCTGCAGGGCCACAGCAGGAAGGAGGAGGAACAGGGGCTGGAGAGGCTCGCGTCAAAGCACAGAGCAGTGGATCTGGTTTTCAAACTCCACGTCTGTCTGAGCAGAAAGCTCACTCCCTGGGCCTCTGTACTCTCTGAACACCTTGAGAAAGCAGGGCTGGCCGCACAAGAGGCACAAAGTAACCTTACTTGCTCCCTGGGACTCACGGCCAACACATGGAATGCTGGCGAGGCAGGGTCCCCTGTCCCCACCTTTGTGCTCATGCTTGCTGACCACTCAGGAGAAAAACCTTAAATAAACTGGAAGGGGATGGAGACATCTCTAGCCTTCCAAACAGTGAAAACTCTTGGCTCAGTGTTTCTGGATTACATCGTGCATGCCAGTGTCTCACAGTCTCTGACTGACCACAGTCCCCATCCCCTCACCTCTACACTACCTGCAGAGTCAGCCTTCACCCCAAAGTCAGTAACATGTTCCTCATCCTCCTGCCAGGATCCAGAGGGAGAGGCAAGTTTGTACGAGACAGAACAGAATGCTTCCCTTAAAAATCTTAGCCCGCCCTTATCCCTATGTATCAGAAAAAGGAAACCAAAAAACACCTGGGCTTAGGATAATTACGTATTTGAAAATTTGTGCATATGGCCACTGTCGCTAATAGTGACCTTCAGGCACAAAATGATTTACGAAGAAGGATTCAGCTCGCTCTTGTTTCCTCATTGGGTAAGTGGGAATGATGTCTGCTCTCCCGACTTCTCTCCAAAGATGGGCTCCAATAAAACAAAGCTTGTACAAGTTCTTTGAAAAAGCACAAGCCAGTATACAAAGGCATATTATTATGGAAAGCTCTCTGCTTGGTCTTTGGAGCAGTTTCATTTGACAGAATATGTGGGTGGTTGTATGAATCTAGCTTTGTCTATTCACAAACACATGGGTTTAATAAAGTGCAGTTTGTTTTTTAAGGTGTGTGGTCCATGGCTCACTGAACCACTCCTGTCTGACAAACACTGACCATGATTCTAAGAAAGGCGGAGCCCATTTTTAATCCCCCTAACAATGGACAGCGGGAATGCAAATCTCTCAAGGGCACAGGAATACCTCGAGCTGGCTCCATCCTCCTCTTCCTGACCCTGATCTTGAACTCTCACTCCACCTTAACGTTCGGAGCCAGGAGGACAGCCCCTGTGATGTGAGTCACGGGACAGCTTCCTGGGGTGGGCTCTCGGCAGAACCCTTGCACAGCTCCGTGGCTAGATGCAGGCTGTGGAGGGTTTCCTTAACACACAAATCCATTGTGTGCTGATGACTCCTCCCAAACCCAGGAAAAGAGGGCTGGGAATTCCACCATGAGGCCACCGGGGATGAAGGGACACGTACCAGGGCTGTTTGCTCAACACTGCTGAACGGGATGTGCGACTGGAAAAATGTCTTTAGAAGTACACAAAACTCAGTCCTACGTGCCTATTTCTCTTCTTTATGAATAAGACAAATACTTCCTGACTTCTTTAGACCTCAGTCTCTAAATCAGATTTATCTTCTGTTTTTCGATCAATATTTACTGAGAGGCAATGGTGAGCCAGGGAGCTGTGCTGGAGGGCACCCACAGGATAACCTCTGTATTCTTACATGTTCCCTGTGAAGTCGGCACGGTTATCGTCACCATTTTTTAGATGAAGAAACTGAGGCACAGAAGATAAATCACCCATGCAACTACTCACCAGGATTAGATGTCCTGCTTGGCAGAGATTGGATGGGAGAGCCCTCAGAAGTAAGAATGCCAATCTCACCCAACTGGCAAATAATCGTAGCTACCTTTTGTTGCGTGCACAATAAGCGGTTAAAACAGCAATCAGAAGAGGTAGAAAATAATCCCATCTCCAATTGATAGGGAAGGAAACTGAGGCATGGAGAGGTAAAGAATTTTGGAGAAACAACAACAAACTCTGACCCCAGTTGCATAGCTAATAACTGTCCCAGCTATGAGTCCCACCCCTGCCAATCTGACTTCCCAGTCC
>ML108329.1:0-19802 GCA_003697995.1 Taxidea taxus jeffersonii
TCCATCCCCTGGAAACCACCATTTTACTTTTTGTCTCTATGAATTTGACTATTCTAACCACTTCATTTATGTGGAAGCTTACAATATTGTCTTTTTGTGTCTGACATATTTTACTTCGCATCATGACCTCAAAGTTCATCCAAGTTGTAGGATGTATTGGAATCTCCTTCCTCTTTAGGACTGAATAATATTCCATTGTATGTATATACCACATTTTGTTTATCCATTCTGCATCAGTGAGTATGTGGGTTGGAGATCAATTTTGCCATAGAGAATATTTTTGATTAGCCATGTTTCTAGGAGGCCTCCTTTACGAATTTTTTTTTAAGATTTTATTTATTTATTTGACAGACAGAGATCACAGGTGGGCAGAGAAGCAGGCAGGGAGAGAGAGTGGGGGAAGCAGGCTCCCCACCAAGTAGAGAGCCTGATATAGGGTTCGATCACAGGACCCTGAGATCATGACCTGAGCTGAAGGCAGAGGCTTAACCCACTGAGCCACCCAGGTGCCCCTGCTTTACGAATTATTAAAGGTAATGCTACCCAGATGTCATCGATGGGTTGTACTGCTAAGGCTTTTACCTGGTTGCATCTAGAACATCTATTAGTATCTTACTGAACATGAATTTTTAAAAATTATTTATAATTAACTTAATCAAATTAAGAAATCCTTCCTCCAATGAACACTGCCTACTATATATATTTATGTGTATTTATATATATAAACAAATTGTGTATATAATACAAACTTAAAATCAATATACATATACATATGTAACATATTTAATATTTGCTTAATATTGTTTAATACAAAATATGGAATATACTTGTAGCTGTTCCTTATATTAACAATACAAGTATCTTCAAGGGCCTTATTAAGCAGAAATATCTTTACTAGAGAAATATTTAAGTGTTCATCTTAATAATAGCATTTTTTAAAATTTTGTTTCATTTTTTCAGTGTTCCAAGATTCATTGTTTATGCGCCACACCCAGTGTTCCATGCAATACATGCCAGCATTTTTAACATGAAAGAGTAGAGTTCCCCAACATAAACATGTAACTATAGTCTAAAATTGCCTAAAATTTAGCTACTGCTTTTTATAAATTTACTGTGCATAGAAAAATTGGACCATTCTTTTAAATGAAACATCTTTTAGAAATGTACTTTCTTCATTATCACCATGGTTATTATAATTATACATATTTTACCTGGAGTAATCCTGACATGCCTAATATATTTAGGTCACAAATCTGTAAAGAAGAGTCTTGACATTGAAAAACAGTATTTGGAAATGGAGTAAGTTAACAGAATGGCCGGATGTCTGAAAGAATCTGAGAATCCAGGCTTGGGCCAGACATTGCTTTTGGAAATAATACAAAGGAAGAATTCTTTGGCTCCCTATTTTCTCTACCAAGTTCTTTTACTTATTTTGGGTTTGCATTTATCATTCCTTGTTTTAGGGACCAGTTCTATTACATATCCATAGGATGCCAGATAGCTAGCTTCTTAAATAGGACATCCTTTGGGTTATTTTATAATTTAAATTGCTGCATGTGTTAAAAAAAAAAAAAGTCAACCTTACGTGGGATTTTGATACATTAGAAAGAGCATGAGCTTTTGAGTCAGAGAAATTGGTGTTTGAAATACAGCTCCAGTTCTTATCAGCTTGTCCTTTGGAAAATTATATAAGCTCTGAATCTCTGTGTGCTGGGGAATAAAACAAGAAAGTTTAAAATGAGTCCACAAAGAATTGTGAAAATCAAATGAGATGAAGCCTATGAATTCCCAGGATAGTCAAGAACATAGTAGGCATTTAGCAAATGTTGGTTCTCTTTACTCATTTCATGTAGTTATTTTGTAATTCTCTGGTGGCCTCCTTTTTTTTTTTTAATTAAGATATAAGATATTTAAAAACCCACAAGCACTCCTGATGTCACCAAACTCAGTTCTTTGCATTGAAAGTTCCAAAAATTTTCTACATTGATTTATAACCTTTGAGGGGAAAAAACATTTCTTAATTCTCCATGGTTTCTGATCACTTAGGCTTTTCTGGACTGGGGTAACACAGCATGCCACATGTTTTCCTAACAAATTGCATTCGGACACTTTCCGACACTTTCATTATTTTAACTCAGGTAATAATTAGTCACTGTCAGAGGAAGGACTTAGGTTGTGCAAATCAGAATAAATTTACCTTGCCGTAGCAGCAGTCACAAATGAAGCAATAAATTAGAAATAGCAAATTGTTACGGACTTAAGAGATCACAAATCAAAATCGCTCCCTGAAATCCAGGAAAAGGTAGAGGACTGCCAAGATTTCTTTGAGCGCTTAATTTTTCTAGATAACTTTTGAGTTGAATCAGGTTGTGAAAAATCCCAGAGACGCTGCAGACACTGATCACAAAGATGACATTCTGAGACTTCACTCATGTCATAGAAGCTTTTGCACCACGCTTCTTATTAAGAAGGAGATGAATTTTCTTCTTAAGATATTTGAGAACTCCTAAATCTTTTATGTACACACCCCCCTACAAACACAAGCATGCACACACATGTACAGAACCACCCACCCACCCACTTCCCCTCACCCACAGAAAAGTAAGAACTCTCCTGAAAAGTCTCTGTGAGTATACCAAGCCTTCCCTGGTATTCCAGTGATCAGAATGGTAAGATCTGAGATCATCAGCAGGTCCTGGACTTAGGTCATATTCCCAGAGGTGGGCAATTAAGTGAATTAATGTGGTGGGGGTGGGGTGGGGGCGGGGGGAGATGTTTCCAAAAACGTGTCATGATCACCCGGTGCACAACCTCATCTAGTTCCACGCATTTTTTTTTCTAGGATCGGAAAGATGATATGGAAGGCACGCTCCACCGAGTTTCTTTAACTCACTCAGAAAGGATCTTGAGCACAATGAGTGAAAGAATGTGAATCTGAGTGAACGCCGGCCAAAATAAATCCTAATGTATGGAACAAATGGAAGGTCCCACACTTCCCTCCAAAGAAGCAGAAGGCCTGAAATCATTGGATGAGAAAACCGTGGCTTAATCAAAGCCTCTTTGGAAAAGATGAGTGGCTTCAACTGTGAAAAAGATCAATAGGTGTCCACTAAGTGATGTGACACTTAGTAAGCTGACACAGCATTGCCTTTGATTACGGAAGTAGAGGCATGTATCGGAAGAGACAACCATCCTACTTATGCACTGATCAGGTAACAACCAGAGCGGTGTTCTCATTTCTGTGTGCAACATCCTCAGAAGTGCACTGAAACATTGAAACAAGACCCTGTGAGAAAACATGAGTCTGTACCAACAGGAAGATAAGTTGGCTTTACTCAGAGAAAAGAGCCCTTGGGTCAGGGTGGATATTCATGAGAGTTGCCTTCCATTACTGACAGAATTACTATGTGGAGGAAAGAATAGATTTATTCTCTGTGGAACGAAGATAAAGAATAGACTCTGGTCCCCAAAGATGTAACTGAAACCAGTAAGTATATTTCTGGTGAGATGACCACTTGATATTGAGTATCTAATTTCCCCCCGACCCCTGGTGCTCAGCAAGGTTATCAGTAAAATTATCAAAATTTTTGTTTCTCAGGAAAAGTCTGTGTCATCCATGCAAACACAGACTGATGTGACAGAAACTGATGAATTTGCTGTGTAGGACACAGGTATGAAAACAGACCGAAAGGAGACTTTGAGAGTCATGATTCTTCTTCTGGAGAGAGCAGCATAGCCTCACAAGCAGAGAAGCCCTCACAGAACCCTAGTACCATTTGTGATTTGTAGGAGATGGACCAACGGACTGCCAGCAGATGGTGTCCACTCCTGAGTCCCCTTGAGCACTAATGCCTTTGTGAGCCTAGATGTCAGTCTGTGGCTACAGAAGGAAAGTGAGTGGTTTCACAGCCTGCGGTTGGTTGTGATACATGGATCTTTCTTGGTATTCTGGGAAGAATCGCCAGGGAGAAAAACCCCCATATCCATATTAGTACTGAGAGGAGTTTACAGGAAAGGTGGCTGTGATTTTCTGTTCCTCAGGCACCATATTACCCTAGAAGATATTCTAGGATTTCCCAGAGTTCTGGGCCTCAACACATTCCTCCCAGACTTCTGGATCAGGTCACAAGTGCACGATGTAACATCAAACCGCCTGATGATCTACAGTCTCGTAGGATTGTCCTAGTAGAAAATACTTAAGCATTATAAAATTAAAGAAGCCACCCATTGAATATATAGACAGCATATGGCTGCTACAACCTTCCCATTTTAGGTTATCAAATAAAAGCAGTAGGAAAAAAAGAATTGACAGGGGCTCCTGGGTAGCTCAGTCTGTTAAGCATCTGCCTTCAGCTCAGGTGATGATCTCAGGGTCCTGGAATCCAGCCCCGCCTCTGGTTCTCTGCTCAGTGGAGAACCTGCTTCTCCCTCCCCCTCTCTCTGTCCTCTCTCTCTCTCTCTCTCTCTCTCTGTCAAATAAATAAATAAAGTCTTAAATTAAAAAATCAAAAAACAAAAATTGACAGTAAAACATGACTACTGAACAATTTCATAACCTATAAGGAAGAAAACAAAGCCCTCACAGAGAATCCGAAAACCATATTTTGAAAATGAAAAGTTATAAGGAAAAGAACTAACTTTCAATAATAGCTGCTTCATCCTCACAAAACAACTAAAAAATACAGATCTATGAATTTGGAGGCTAAGACACAAACTGTCAAGAAAACCAAACTGACTGCATAAAAAGCAGATATAAAAAGAGAATGAGCATAATGTAACAACAACAACAAAAGAAATTTTTCCCAGGCCAAGATAATTGATCCTGGGGTGGAATTCCCACTCAGAATGCAGAAGAAAATATGAAGATTTTTAAATTTGTATATGAGGTCAACAGAGACCCAATCTCCTAACCATGGGCATTTATAAAAACGAGGCTAGAGAAATGGAGTTGAAAGAACAAGCAAAGAAACATAATATAAGAATAGTAGAAATACTAGTAGAAAAAAACACTGAAGGGCTGAGGAAAGCCCTGTCGATTCCAATAAGATCTTGTGTACAGAGAACTCAATCAAAAAAAGACATTCATTGCTACCTAACTTGGTTAAAATGTTTGTGTACAAGAATAAAGGCAGAATTCTATGAATGACCAGGAAGAAGACAGAAATCACTTATTTTTGTCAAGCACTCCAGAAATCAGTTTGGTATCCTACTTCTCCTCTGCAGTTCTAAGAACCAGAAAACAGCGATATGGTTTAGAAGATGTGTGAATAAAAGCTTCTGCTGTGAGAACCCTATAGTTAAGTTATTCCTTGTAGGAGGCAAAACAGACATTTCCTGTGCATGAAAAACACTCAGGAAATTTACCCCTCACTTTGCTTTTCTGATTTGTCACTTAAAGATAAGTTCTAAGGAACATGAATGGTAAAACCATGGAAGAAAATAACTAGAAAACAGATTAACCAATGTCTAAGCAGGATTTAAAAGGAAATTGGTGAATGTACTAATGATTCGCAAAGGTGAAACTTTCCGAGATGATTTTTTTTTTAATTTATTTGACAGACAGAGATCACAGGGAGGCAGAGAGACAGGCAGAGAAAGGAAGGGAAGCAGGTTCCCCGCTGAGCAGAGAACCCAAAGTAGAGCTCGATCTAAGGACCCTGGGATCATGACCTGAGCTGAAGACAGAGGCCTCGACCCACTGAGCCATCCAGGCACCCCTGAATTTTTTTAATTTTTTCATTCAGACAGAGAAAGAGAGAGAGAGAGAGAGAGCATGTGAGCCGGGGGACGGGCAGACGGAGAGAGAGAATCTGACTCCCTAACAAGCCCGACCTGTGGCTCCTTGGATGGAGCCCAACCTGTGTCTCCATCCAAGGACCGAGGTCATGACCTGAGCCAAAACCAAGAGCTGGATACTCAACCAACTGAGCCACCCAGTTGCCCCTAAAATTTTCTATTTCATACTAAATAGGACCTAGGGCAACACTTTATATTTTTAGACCCAGTGAGTTCTTTTTGCTTTGAGTTCAGAAAGAGTTCTTTGTGAGGTCAGAGCCATGCCAATCTTCCTGAGGATATGATGATTTCCTTCTCTGGACCACCATAAAACTGCATTTTGAAACTTCTAATACAGCAATGAACATGTTTTGGCTTATGTTTATTCCATTTGCTCAGTCTTTCTTGCAACTTTAACAAGGATTTAAGTCCCAGGAGGGTAAAGTCTCTATTCCATTATTGCTTTGGCATTCACTCCCCCCAATCCAGTATCTATAAGGGCCTAACCCTAGAAATTACTGAATAAATATTCAGTGATTTGCATTCTATTATGGAAACACCAAATATCTAGCACTCCTCCCCTTGTACAAATGCAAGTTCCTTTAGAGGATTTAGTAAAACCCATGAGGTAATGAAAGAACACAATAAAATCACACAACAGGCAATAATCAATTGCATAGAGATGACGGCCTTGATGTAGGGAAAAGCTATCCCAGAAAATGGCTGCTATTGGACAGTTGGTAAGGGACAACACAGTGGCTGGCTGGAGTTTTGACAGAAGGCTTCACTGAGAAATGAAATGAGATTAGATCCGAAGAGTTTGTACATTTTTAACAACAAAGACATATGAACAGCATATTTTAGGTGGGGGTTTAAATCCTGAAGAATCTCCAGAGGAGAGAAAAAGTTCACCCTCCTGGCCACACACTGTAATAAAAGCTAAAGATATGAGGAAAAAGAAGAAAGGTTCAAGCAGCGAGAAGTAGGCGGGACTAGAAATCACCGGCTGGGGGACAAGGCACAGCCATGGACCATTAGCAGGGACAGCAGAGCTCTGACATTCTGCTTTTCTTTTCTTTTCTTTTTTCTTTTCTTTTTTTTTTTTGAAAAAGAACTCTCTACTCTGTCTCCCTCCTACTTATGTCAGCCTAGTTTACTGAGAGTCCTTCTGGACATCCCTCATCCCAGAAGGTTCCTTTTATAAATGGTACCTCTACGAATCTCCGTGTTAATCACGAAGTCACACTTAGCCACATCATAAATCCTTAAATAATCTTTGTCAGTTCCTTGGGTCCATAGCCATTGCTGTATTTTTCTTTTTTTATATACTTTATATTTAATTAACACCCACGTCTCAAATATCCCTTCATTCTGAGTTTAGGCTGTCACGATGTCCGCCATAGATTTTCTGCCACAACCTCCGTCTCTTGGAGCCCATCCATCCAGTCTTTCTTACACATTGATGCAGGATTACTTTGTATTTTTCTAAGACATGCTTTAAGACGTAATAATTGAATTTTAAAGCTGACAGAGACCTTGGACACCTACTCAATCATTTCTTGGTCTTCTTTAGAATACTGGTTGCCATAAATATTCTGCACAAAAATGCCCCCCCCCCCTCCGTCAAAGCTTGGGACCTGCTTCAATCTAGAGCTTCCCTTTGAGATTCACGATGTATATTTGCACACTAATGACCAACAAGTCTCCAGTAAAGAAGGCAGCTGAACTTGGTATAATTCAAAGTGACTCCCAAACATGTTGGATCACATTCTGTGGAGGATATTGGTTGAGTCTCATCACCTCAAACTCCAGATAGTCTCAGACCAGGTAAGCTTAAGAAACTCAACGAAGCCATCCCCATTACAGAAAAATGTGAGGTCCCTTTTTGTATATCCTCACAGCTCCTAGTTTTTGTCCCTTGGTCCACCTTTTCACTTCAAATTATTTACCTAATCACTTAAAATAATTCATTCTACATTTGCTCTCTCTGGGAAAGTTCAATCTACTATGAGGGCAGAGGCCGTATTTCTTTTATCTACTACTTTCTCTAGTGCTTAGCATACATCTGGCACATAGTAGGTGCTCTGTGACACTGACTGACTGCTTGACAAATGGGATTCTAGTGAGTCTGTAGACAGGGTCTGTGTTATACTCAGCAGCTCCTCCAACTTTGCATAATTATGGCATAACCTTCCTCCTCCCGTTTGGATGGATTAGTTTTAGAATGATGTGATCTTTCATGTTCTGAGTGCTACATAACCTGAGAGAGTATTCAGCTTAAAGAAGTTTTGAGAAACAGGGGCACCTGGGTGGCTCAGTGGGTTAAGCATCTGACTCTTGATCTCAGCTCAGGTCTCGATCTCTAGGTCGTGAGTTCAAGCCCTGGATTTGAACTCCATGCCTATGTCCCTACTTAAAAAAAGAAGAAGGAGAAGAAGAAGGAGGAAGAGAAGAGGAAGAAGGGGGAAGAAATCTTGTAAAACAGCCATATTAGTTACGAGGAGACAGAGTCACATTACATGCGCGCTGGATGGAGACCCTGGTTGAATTCCTATGTCCTCACAAGAGTTTATCGAATAAATAAATGAATGCATTTATATAAATAAAAAATGAATGCATAAGACAACAAGGACCCATGAATCACCCCCAGCCCCACCTCACTTGGTAGTGACTCCAAGAGGTCATGTTGAAGAATAAGTATAATTTGTACTGAGTGCATTTTTATTCTCCTGTTGAACCCCCTGTTAGACACCAGTGCTCCCACTGAATCCCTTGCCCAACATGATCTTCCAAGATTATAGATAGATGTCTGACTCTTTCCATTCTTTTTTTCCTCCACCTCCTCAAATCCATTACCCTGAGCCCTAGTCATGTCTTACTGCTGTGGTCCCCTTCAGTTCACTCCTTTTAGTTATGGGAGCAATGGCATTTGGGGTGTAACAGGAATATCCTGGGACCTAGAGTTTTAAAAACAAAAATGTAGGAGTTCAGGAGTCTCAGTTCTTTCTCTTAGAAACGTGGGAGTGAACAAGGCACTAGCAATTCTGAGCAGCTTCTTTTTCTGCTAACATGTTCACGGTGAAGTCTGCCTTGTGCAAATCTTGAAACTCTTGAGGGAAAGTACTTTGTTAACTCCAAAGCCCTCTGTGTATCAGAGTTTTACAAAGTTGTCCATTTAAACTGTAATCTGTGGCCCAATGTATTTGAGAAAAAACACACACTGTATCCTCTTGCAGATATTGATAATGCACATTAAGAATTAGAGGCTGAGGGGCTCCTGGGTGGCTCAGTTGGTTAAGCGTGTGCCCTCGGCTCAGGTCATGACCCCAGGATCATGGGATCAAGCCCCATATCCAGCTCCCTGCTCAGCGGGGAACCTGCTTCTTCCTTTCCCTCTGCCTGCCTCTCTCTCTGTCGATTAAATAAATAAAAGCTTAAAAAAAAAGAATTAGAGGCTGAAAATTCCTACAACAAATGAATCTGCTTGATCCAGAGATACCCCCAAGAAATCTTATCACAAATCCTTTCTGGTTGTTTGTTAATATAATAACATCAACATCTGACAGACACTGGTGTTCCACACAACACACTTTGGAAAACATTGCCCCAGGCCAATGTAAGGCGATAGCATTGATAATGGGCTGTGCTTCCCAGAAACCTGTTTTTGTTTTGTTTTATTTTGTTTTAAGGGACCTTTACTTCTTGAACTAAATTGAGTGAGATGCAGTGGGATTATCAGGTTCTTTGGCAAAGGAGGAATTTGGGAACAGAGAACCTTCTGGCAACAGGAGAAGGAAGACAGCTGATGCCTTGTCTTGCACGAAAAGCCAGTCCTGCGGAGGCCCACACGAGTCTGTTGGCTCCTTTCCATCACCTCCATGCAGTTCAGGTTCTCATTCTGTCTCCCATAGACTGATTTAACAGCCTCCTAACTAGCCTGTGTCATCTATCTTACCGTTGGCTGTTGTAGATCATCTTTACAAAACGTATATTTACCATGCGATCCAGCAATCCCACGTCTGAGTCTTTGTCCAAAAGAATTGAAACCAGGATCACAAGGAGACGTTTTCACCCCCATGTATCAACAATAGCTACAATGGGCGCCTGGGTGGCTCAGTTGGTTGAAGGTCTGACTCTCTGTTTTGGCTCAGGTCATGATGTCAGGGTTGTAAGGTTGGGCCCCACATCTGGTTCTGCACTTAGCAGAGTCTGCTTCTCTCCCTCTGTCCCTCCCCATGCTGTCTCTCTCTCTCTCTCTCAAATAAATAGTTCTTCAAACAAACAAACAATAGCTACAATGTGGAAAGAGCCCAAATGCCCACCAACAGGTGAATGGATAAAGTAAATGTTGGATGTGTATAGGGAATATTATTCAACCTTAAAAAGGAAGAGAATCCTGCTATTTGTAACAACATGGATGAACTTGAGGACATTATGTCAAGCAAAATAAGCCAGTTGCAGAAGGACAAATACTGCTTGATCCCACTTGTATGAGGTATCTAAAATAATCAAAAACACAAAAGCAGAAATGAAATGATGGTTACCTGGGGCTGGGGGGAGGGAGGAATGGGAAGTTGCTATTCAACAGGTATAGAATTTCAGGTACGCAGGATGATTAAACTCTAGAGATCTGCTGTATGACTTTGCATCTTTTGTTCAAATTACAGTATATATACTTAAAAATTCATTAAAGGGTAGATCTCTTGTTCAATGTTCTTACCATAATAAAAAGGAAATCAACCTTGGCCCTTGCTTGCTTGAGAATCCAAATTGGCTTTTTTAAAATTTGTTTTTGTTTTGTTTTGTTTTAATAAGATAAAGTTTACACCCCTTAGCAAAGAATCCTTGACCTTTCACTATCTGATTGTAACCCATCTCACCAACTACATCTGTGGTCTGATCAAGACTATCCCTTTTTTTTTTTTTTTTACTTTATTTAAGCTTTATTTAAACATATGATGTAACC
This sequence comes from Taxidea taxus jeffersonii, assembly GCA_003697995.1. Taxonomy (NCBI): domain Eukaryota; kingdom Metazoa; phylum Chordata; class Mammalia; order Carnivora; family Mustelidae; genus Taxidea; species Taxidea taxus. The sequence continues at coordinate 10,742 of ML108329.1, forward strand.
CCACCACCCTCACCCAACCCCTCTTCCCCCCACCCCCCTCAGTTTGTTTTATGACATTAAGAGTCTCTTTTGGTTTGTCTCCCTCCCGATCCCATCTTCTTTCATTTTTACTTTTCCTACCACCTTAACTCCCACCCCCGTTGCATCTCCACTTCCTCATATCAGGGAGATCATGTGGTAGTTGTCTTTCTCCAGTTGACTTATTTCGCTAAGCATAATACGCTCTAGTTCCATCCATGTCGTCGCAAATGGTAAGAGTTCATTTCTTTTGATGGCTGCATAGTATTCCATCGTATATATATACCACATCTTCTTTATCCAAATAAAATGGGAGCAAATTAAAATAGGAATTACATTCAAAATATTTTTTCCCTTTGATGCCACTAAGGTTACAAAAACAGTAACAATAAGAATCTAAGGTTAAGGTAATGATAATATCAATTTCAGAATACTACCCTGCGGGGGGTAGGTCAGCAGGTAGATGCACAATTAGAAGGTATACAAAATGGGCTTTAATTATACAGGCAATATTTTATCAAGCTAGAGGACAGACTCAATGATGTTCTTTACATCTTTTTATATATGAAATATTTCATAACAAAATACTTTTTAAAATCTGACATTCCACTTGAAATTTCCATTCTTTTTAAAATATAAGCTTTAGGACAAATTGACTGTAAATAAAGAATAATCATTACTATAATGGTTATTCCTTAATCAATAAAATTACGGCTCTCCCTAAAAAAAAAAAAAAAAAAAAAAAAAAAAACTATCCCTTACCTATTATGAGCATTTGACTGTTCCCTGAATGTGACGCACCTTCCCATGATTCCAGATCTTTGCACACGCCACATCTTCTCCCCAAAATGCACTAGACCAAATTTCTCTTTTTGGCACATGCCTTCAGAACCTGTGGGAAATATTCACTCATCTGTGACTGCTCCAGGCAGTTAACTTCTCCTTTCTCTGGAGTCTTTAGGCTTATTACTAACTTGACTACAGTTGATGTTATATATCAACCCTTGGCATTGAGATGTAGATTCACTTTAGAGTTTGCCTTCATCTGCTCAGGCTGCCATAACAAATTGTCATAGATGGAGTGGCTTCATTGACAGGGATTTATTTTCTCATAGTTCTGGAGACTAGAAGTCCCAGAACAGGGAGTCAGTATTCAGGTCCTTAGTGAGGGCCATCTTCCTGGCTTAAAGACCATTGACTTCTTTCTGTGTCTCCACAGAAGAAGCAGCTCTGGTGTCTCTTTCTCTTCTTTTAATGTAGCTAATCCCATCATGAGGGCTCTTCCAACAAGACCTCATCTAAACCCAATTATCTCTCAAAGACCTCACCTCAAGACACCATCCCATTGGGGGTTAGGCCTAAATGTCTAAATTTGGGGGAGACACAAACATTCAGTCCATAACAGAGTTAGTCATTTGTATTTCCAGGTATGTGGCGTAGAGCAAGTGTTTGACATGTGTTAGGCCCTTCGTAAATTTTCATGGCTAAATACATGAACAAGCCAACCAACCAACATCATTCTAATGTAGAAGGAGAAGTGGTGAAGTTACAGAGTCACAGACAGAAGGAGGAGTTGTCTCTATCAGCCCAGGAGGCAGAAGCAAAACGTAGTAAGTTAGCAAAGAAACCCATCTAGGGGTCAGGAGCAGAAGGAAGTTAGAGCAGTAATGGGTCTCTCCTAAGTGCCAGAAGCAAATGACACAAAATGACTTTATTGGGCATCTTGGATTGATCAGTTCAGTGTGGTTTATATATCATTGTTGCCTTTATATACTTTTGGAATCTCAGTATAAATATGTTTGGCCTTCTCTGACTGAAAAGCAAAAAAAAAAAAAAAAAAGATGTTAGCTGGCAACGGTGTTTTCAAAGAAAATTCTCTAGCATGTCAGTCTCAGGACTACAATATGTTAAGTTTATCTAATTGATTAATTCCGTTAAAGGAATCCTTTGGATTTGGTAATTTCAAAAGAAACAGGAACTATATTCCTTTAAAATCATTGCAAAAATTACATCTCCATAGGTCACTATGGGATGTGGGTTCAGTCCTGTTCATTTACTATGTGTTAGTTGAGTGTCTACAATATGAACACACTCAAAGGTACTGGGCTCAGGGCAAGGAGCAGAGTCAATGCTGAAGAATGAGCTGTTTGTCTCTGGGCAACTAAGGAGATGGTCTCTACCAATTAAAGAGGCTGATGCTTGTTTGTTACCTCCTTAAATGGCTGAAGGAGCTGTTGACTGCCGGCTGCTTTGCTCAGGAAACCACCATATTTTCAAATACGAATGCATATTTACACTCTAATGAATAATGAAGGTTATTTATTGCATGTGCTTGAAATAATGGTTGATTTTGGAGTGTCGTTCATAAAACCCACATCAAAAAGTGTGTTATGGCCTGACGTTTTCATTGCAGTTCAAGTAAAATAGTCCTTGGAAATTGTCTTGCTACCAAATTGCAATCATAAAGGCAGGGGTTCAGACTGAGAGAATCACTTTATATTGTGAACTTCTGGATAATATATAACATAAAGAGTTTAATTGAATCATTCACTTGGGTTTTTGCCCAGAAAAGTGGGAATTTAAATGCTGATACAGCTTCAGCTTCCAATGACACCAGTCAGCACTCCTTAGATTGGATGTAAATAATCCTATTTGTGGATATGCAATATGATAGGAGTATGCTTGTCTGTAAACTTGCTAGCAAAGGTAATTAAATAATTCCATCATGTCTTAATACATGGGAAAAAAAAATCACTGACCTCAAAGTAAGATTTGATATGTGTTTTCCTTCTGGCTACTAGAAGAAAACACGAATTTTTAGCAACCTTTATCTTATTTTGGAACTGCAGAAGATAGAAAGCACATGGGTTCCTGAGTGTGCATGCACACACGAACACACACACACACACACATCAGAAGTTACCATGACAACAGTAATATCTGCTCCTGACCCACGTTTGGGGAAGTTTGTCACAAACATAGTCCAACCTGCTTGGGCCTTGTGATTATTCTTGCCTGGGATTAGAGACTTGAATTTGGTTCAAATTCTACATTTTAAAGTTCATCTTGATTTAAATTCTGAATTTCTCAAGTCCTGTTTCCTGAGCCCCAGCCTTATCGCAACGTTCATAGGAAAATAAATCAGCTCCAGGGTCACTTAGAACATTGTAATCCAGTGAACACACAACAGGAATGAAATGCATCTCAAAATAGAGGCTGTTCCAACAAAGCTGCTTTGAGGGAAGCATGTTTAGAAAGAACTCTCCTCCAGATGTGTAAAATGGGGCCTTGTTCCTGTGGTTGGAAGTTGAATCAATTTATAGACAAAAAATTTTTATGGAAATAAAGGAAGAAGATGTTGATTGAACACTCTTTCTCTGGAAATCCATCTTCCTGGGATCATAAGGATAGTGATATTAATCACTGTGTTTTGGCATCAATTTAGACCCTCACTCTTGATTCCTCACCTTCATTATGATTACTCCTTCTCAAGCCTCTGTTTTTGCTTCCTCATTCATTCATTGTTTGAAAGATGGGGTTACCGAGGGCACCATCCCTGGTCCATTTCTTCCCTCAATAAGTGTTCTTATCTCGAGTGATATTAGTCACCAAAAAGCCTACAATCTACAATGATCCACATCACTATAACTATGTCCCCAGCAGGAACTCCTTCCAAAAGTTCACTCTGTTTCTAGGTTTACTATCTCCATCTGATTTTTTTAACCAGCACTCACCATCGCTTTCCTCAAATCAACTTTTCCATGTTGGTCAGTTGCTCCTCATTCTGTTTGGCATTTAGACTTCCATATTTGAAGTTAGTGGACTCATTCCCTTTTCCTCCAGGTTTTCCTTTCCATGAAGTATCAGTCTTTATTTGCCCTTCTTTAATAACATGTCTAGAAATCTCACTCCCTCCATGTCCCTAGATGCTGCCTTTAGTCTGTCCCTCATCATCTTTCTCAGGGGCTTTTTTTTTTTTTAAAGATTTTATTTATTTATTTGTTAGAGAGAGAGAGAGAGAGAGAGCACAGGCAGACAGAGAGGCAGGCAGAGGCAGAGGAAGAAGCAGGCTCCCTGCCAAGCAAGGAGCCCGATGCAGGACTCGATCTCAGGACGCTGGGATCATGACCTGAGCCGAAGGCAGCCGCTTAACCAACTGAGCCACCCAGGCGTCCCTCTCAGGGGCTTTTTAAAATGATCTTTCTTTCTTTCTTTCTTTCAGATTTTTATTTGTTTATTTTTGGCTGACAGAGAGAGAGAGCACAAGTAAGGGAGCGGCAGGCAGAAGAAGAAGGACTGTGATGAGGGACTTGATCATAGGACCCTGGGATCATGACCTGAGCCAAAGGTAGATGCTTAACTCACTGAGCCACCCAGGTGTCTCTCAAAGGATTTCTGAGATGGATTTCCTTCTTCCTCCCCCATACCATTCTCTACACTGCCCCAAATTACCTTTAGGACGAAATTCTTACAATGCTGAGAATTCTTCCATGACCCTCCCACTACAGACACCACGAGGGCTATTGCCTTGGTCTGACAACATTTTGCCATTTCTTAACTCCACTACTCTGGGACGTGTGCTCCCCTGCACCCTTCCTTTCTCCATGTCTTAGATAGGGAGTCTTTTTTTTTTAATTTTTTTTTTTTTAATTCATTTGACAGACAGAGATCACAAGTAGGCAGAGAGTCAGGCAGAGAGAGAGGAGGAAGCAGGGTCCCTGCCGAGCAGAGAGCCCGATGCGGGACTCAATCCCAGGACCCCGGGATCATGACCTGAGCCGAAGGCAGAGGCTTTAACCCACTGAGCCACCCAGGCGCCCCTTAGATAGGGAGTCTTGACCTGCAATGTGTCCTGGGTACTCGAACAGGTGTAGGCTGATAGGGAGTCATGGGGAATATGACAAACTAGAGAGGGTGTGTACAATCACAAACTATCAAGTATCATTTTAAAAACACCACTAGGCAATCAAAATTCCTCTGTGAGCTACTCTTTCGGAGGCTGTCATAACCTCTGCTTGTGCTCTGGCCACACTCGAAGGCTTAAACCCTGCAAATGAAGTAGGCTTTCTGGAGGCTCTGAGCATTTTCATGCAGATTCTTTGCTGGAAATCTAGAAAGGTGCAATCTTCCTCCTGAAGAAGACTATCTCTCTCTCCATTTCCTGTAAATGGTTCCACCCCAACCCTTTCCCACCTAAAGCTTCTAAGTCAATCTGAGTCCTTCCTCTCTGGGGCTTTGACTTGGCTGGAATAGATGAGCCACGGTGGTTAACAAGACTATGTTCTCTTTAGGAACTTCCAGATAACAACAATGAAGTTTAACATTCAGATGGTGCATGATGGCCTTTAAACACTGTCACGCATTCTTCTGGGAAAAAAAGAGAATTTTAGGAGGCTTGAAGAGAGCAAGAGGGAAGTGAAGAAAACATTTGCAGGGAGTGGGCAGAGGACTATGCTGTTGGTGTAACAACAGCAAAAAAAAAAAAAAAAAAGAAAGAAAGAAAACTAAAGGAACACATTAAACCATCACTTTCTGTTATAGAGATCTCTAGAATCACTTCCAACTTTCAGAAACATGAACAATCCCCCAAAATCCACTTTATAGATTGACCACAGGTACAATGTGCCCTAAATTTGTTTTTCAAAATCACATACCAAGTTTTTTTTTTTTTAATTATAGCCATATCATGCTTCTAGGAAGGTTTCATATTTGAATTTATGGAATTGTTATATTGAAATGGAATTGTGTTACACCTTTAAACCTCAAGTGGCTACTAATATTTTATTAAATACAGCTGCCACTAGGCAATAAAAATCTCCAAGGGGCCAAAAAAAAAAAAAAGTGCGGTGTTTTTCATATCTGCTTTCTTCTTGCAGAAGCCATATGCTAGTAATACGTATATGCTCTCTGGCACTCACTATACACTCCCGCTCTGTATATGGTTAGCCTAGAGCACTACATACCACCTGCATAATTTCAAAACACTGAACGCTAGATGTCACAAAACAAAACCCTGTGCTGTGCTCTCCAGCACAAATGCATTTACAGTTGGTTAATGAGATATACAGAAAGCTGCTGGAAAGCCAAAGAAGTTAATTTCATTATACAAGTTTAGGAAATAATGGTGGACTTCTGAGGACAGATATTCTGCAGTCATAATTAGCCTTAAGATAAATCCATTTGGTATGCATTTGGTTTTTCATTAGGACGTGCATTTTTCCTCCCATGTGCAGTGTTTGAAAGGTTTACATTACATAAAATTAAGGCTGTATAAACTGTGTGCTTCATCTCTTTCTCTAATGTGATTGCGCCTTCCCCGGAACACAGTAGCCTAAATGATAGCCCCCATTGTATGCCATGCACGTCAATAAATACAGAACATGAATGTGAATCAATATTGTGTTAGTATTGGGATTAAGCAAGCTATTTTCTCCTCCTATTTTTTTTTTTCTCTCTTCGGGGGAGATGAATATGAGTAAATAAAAGGAGTGTTTGTCTGAAACTGTGTTGGGGGATTAGGCTTTGTTGTTTTCCTTTTGAGGAGCAGCATGCCAACTGGCAGGCCTTGGCTGGCTACCTGGGCCCAGCATAGAAAAGGAGATGCTCACCCTTGTAGCCACTAGGCCTGCTGCTTTGAAGGACGCAGGGAGGCGGGCCTCCTCCAGCCCAGAAAAACCAGGTGCAGTTTCTGTAGCAGCAAAGGTTATGCTTCATACGACTTCGTTTTCTCTCTGCAAATTAAAGGACAATTTATGAGTGTCTAGACAGGAATTAATCGGAATAATATTGGCTGCTTTTGACCCGAGAGTGCTATTACAATAAAGTATATACAACACAAATATAGGACAAAATCATTTATATGGCCTATTATCATGCCAGCATCCAGAGGCACCTTACAATAATAAAATGATTTACAAAAGAAAACACTAACAAAAACATATCTCTGATGATGAATGGCTTTGAAAAGCAAACTTAATCTGTTCCTGAAGTTATAGTTAGAGAGAGTCTCTGTAAGTGCTTCCGAGATAAGGAGATTTTAAATGATGGCAAAATAATAAAACAGATTGGTGGGGGATGAGGAGCTGCGGATCTAGGACAGAACTAGTTTCTACGATTTATACAAAGTCAGTATGTGAGAGTCTTCCAAAATCCCTGGAAGTATTAAACCAGGAGAAAATATGTTCAAGTCTAAATGTATTAAATGCCCGTGAAATAGACACAGAAATTTTGTGCATGTTCAAAGGAAGAAGGAAAATGCAAGTTCCTTTCTATGAAAAAAAAAGTTATAAAGTTCAGAAATATATTTAAAAAAATGTGTACAAGAGAAATGTCCTATTTCTCAGGAAATTAAAAGCAAAACAAAACAAAACAACAACAACAAAAACAACGTTCTTGAAATTACCAGGTAAGGATAGAAACTATTTGAAGAATTAAATAATTCATCAAAAAAAAATTCAGTGTGTTACATATGCACCTCTGTGAAAAACCTCAGTTGTTATGTATTACCTGATTTACTTGGCTACTTTCTGAATTTAGGTAGTTTACTGAATGAAAATGAATTTTTAAATTTAATCTTTGATTAAATTCTTTGATTGAATGCAACTTTTTTCTAAATATGAAGAAAATATGATGTACTGTTTATCACCATTGCTTAAGGAACACCACCTTATTATACAAAGCTTGGAAAATACAGAATAATACCAAAAAGAAAACAAGATTCACACATGATTTCCAATTCCAGAAATAACCACAGTTAATATGTTGGTGCATTTTTTTTTCCAAGATGGAATATTTTTTCAAATTAACTCAAAATTAATTCCAGCTTAATTTTAAACTGGAAGAATGAACTACTCCTATTAAAAACTCCTGCCATGTCAAGTGGAGGTGAGAACTAATGTATTGGGGCAATTGGTTTCCCTTCAATATTGTTCCCTATCCTGATAATTGTTGTAAAACTATTTTAATTGAATTATCCTAATCTCAGTGCTGTTGTTTCATTTAGGAAAGAGAGACAAAGCTATTTTTTAAAACTAAATTTTAATATTTATGTTTATATTAAATTATTAACTTCAAGGTGTAAAATATTTTGCCATTTACACTCTTTTCTTTCCCTGAAGTAAAATTAACTAATAAATTTAATCTCTTAAGTATACACATGCATTATAAAACTGGTATATATTACTGGTATGGATATACATAATTTGTCTTCTTCCTACTTTACTATATAAGAATAGAAACATTTCTACTGTTCTCTACCTGCTTGCTCAAAAAATTAAAAAAAAAATGGAGCAGCAGACACAAGGTTATATTTCTGGTTTTGGTTTTGTTCTCGCAGCCCAGCCCTGAATGAGCTTAATCAGCTGAGAACATGACTGTAAAGGGTAGGCTCCTGTGTGTAACTCCACTGAGCACTGGCTGTCTGTGACCTGGGGAGTGACACCCTCTGTCTTATTTCAGTGTGAATTATTTTCCAAGGGGTTTGATTGTGAATTCCTAACGGGTTCTAGGAAGAGAATGATCAAGGCCAAAATCTTCACAAAGAAAATACAATGCAAATATAATGTGAATACTGTCAGACAAAAGGCTCCTAATTTGGATTTTTCTAAATCATTTGCTGCTTTTTTGCCCCTTAAATTTGTAAATCACACTTAAAGATGGGAGAAAAACTCACCTCTCCACCCCCAACACAACTTACCCTCTTCTCACTCATTATGTGATTGCTGAGATCAATTCCACAGACCCTCTGAATTGTCTTGCTTTTTCTTTTCCCATCCCCCAAAGACATAGACCCACTTTGAAGGGCAATTGTACTTTTGCTTGTTTGTGTATTTCTTTACTTATTTTGCCACTCCATGTCCTTTGATGGGGGTGATTATTTCCCTCAGTCAACTACTTCCTTTTAAGAAAACAAAATAGAAAATGAGCATTCGTGTTGGAGATCAGAGGGACAGACTGATCTATCCATTCTCATCATCAGCTAAATTTTTTTTTAAAGATTTTGTTTTATTTATTTGACAGAGAGAGAGAGAGAGAGAGAGAGAGA
>ML108329.1:20202-33896 GCA_003697995.1 Taxidea taxus jeffersonii
TTGTTGTTGTTGTTGTTGTTTTTCAACAACAGCAAAATGTCCTTTGTAGCTCATTGTAATATGAGTTCTCATTTCCTAATATGGGTTCTGTCCTGGTGGAGAGAGGCATTCCTGCCCACATGCAGCAGTATGTATGCCTTCCTGGGTACACTTAGAAGAGGTTCCCAAGAGCATCACCGGTGGCTGAAGAAAACATTCCAGAGCTCACTGCAACAATCTGGAACTCTTTAGAGGAAACACTGCATAGTGCTTAATGGATGGGGCCCTAGAGTCAGAGAGCTTCAGGGTGAATCTTTGGCATTCAGTGTATCAGCTGTGTGAGCTCAGGCACATTGTTTAAATGTCCGTGACTTGGTCTATAAAATAGGGATAATAGATAGCAATAAATATTGTTAAGATAATTTATCTACACCTAAACAATTTAGAATTGTACCTGGCCCATAGTCTGGCCCTCAAAAATGCTAGCTCTTATTAGTAATTGCATCCTAAACTCATCTGGTCTAATTCTTTCTGAGTTAATTTTGAACTTTATTATTATTATTATTAATTATTATTATTATTTTGTATAAAGGCTTTTCCATCAATTGGAGAAAGAAACTCTTTTACATAAAAGTAATCTAGAATTAGGGGCTCCTGGGTGTCTCAGTTGGTTGAGCATCTGACTCTGGATTTCTACTCAAGTCGTGATCTCAGAGTTGTGAGTTGCAGCCTCTGTGCTCAGTGGGGAGACTGCCTGAGATTCTCTCCTTCTCCCTCTGCCCCTCCCCACCCCCGCCACTCACAGTCTCTCTCCCCCTCTGTCTCTCTCTGTCTCAAAAGAATAAATAAATCTTAAAAAACAATAACTTGAAATTATTGTCAGACCTACTTACCCCAGGAACTTAGCTCTTAGAATGGAGATTTTCTTCTCTTTTCTTATGTATGGCTTTCTTTCCAAGATTTTTCTGAGAAATAAATAAAACAATATACAAAAAGCTCCTAGCACTAAATAAATGTTGACTTGAACTAAAATCTGTTTCATCCTTCCACCCATATGTAAATTTGGAATACTGTACTATTCACATGCACACTTTTTTGAAGTTTGTTCTTCTTGTCTTGGCCTAGGAGATCAACCAAGAACTACCTACTCAATTTATCTCTAAATTATTGTGATAGACATTGCTAGTTGCTCACTCAACAGCCAACACCCACTTCTTCTCCAGTTCATTTTGTCCAATACGGTGATATACCCAACCCCAAGCCACTAATAACTGCTTAACTTGATCACAACAATCTTGGTGAATTATCTGGCATCACTTGCAACTGGAAGTGGGCAATTACATAGAAGAAAATAATCTGTTAGAGGGCTCCAGGAAAAGATTTTACTCACTGATAAAGGAAAAAGCCCCCTCTGTATGTAGCATTCACTTCCGGTCTTGAATGTATTTGGGAAAGGTTGAGCTGCCTGGATCTGTGGCAGCCATCTCATAATCAAGAAGCAATAAGTGGGGGGCACCTGGGTAACTCAGTCAGTTAAGCATCTGACTCTTGATCTCAGCTCAGACCTTGATCTCAGTGTCACGAGTTCAAGCCCTGCATGTTCTCTACATTGGGTGTGGAGCTTACTTTAAATAAATAAATAAAAAGAGGCAGTACTTGTAGAAGGTAGAGCAAAGTGTTGGAAAGTCCTTAATGTCATCGTGTAGCTGCAGCACTGACTGTGGAACCAGCTGTCACGCTGGGTGGGAAGATAATTAAACTGCTTTAGACACCATTAACCCATTAACTGGATATGCTGTTAGTTTCAGTTGATATAGCTATCTATCTCTAAAGCTCTTATTTGCCTAGTTCTACTCTCTGGCTTCTTTTTTTCTGCTGGCTAAGTGATGTGTCTACATATATATATATATATATATATACATATATATATATAAGTATATATACATATATAAAATGTATATATACATATATAAAATGTATATATATAAAATATAAAATATCTATCTATCTATCTATCTATATATATATAGAGAGAGAGAGAGAGAGAGAGAGAGAGAATTAAAAGGAATTAAGAAATGTCAAGATGTTTCCAGAGTTAGAGACTACATTTACATAAATAAACCTTAGGCTTCCTAGGTAAAGAGTTAAAAATAATAATAATAATAATAATATCACAATAAAAGCTATTAGTGATGGGTGCCTGGGTGGCTCAGTTTGTTGAGTGTCTGCCTTCAGCTCAGGTCATGATCCCAGGGTCCTGGGATCAAGTCCTGCATCAGGCTCCTTGCTCAGTGGGGAGTCTGCTTCTCCCTCTCCCACTGCCCCTCCATCCTGTTCGTGCTCTCGCTCTCTCTCACTCTCACCCTCTGTCTCAAGTAAATAAATCTTTAAAAAAAAAAACTATCAGTTATTCCAGTTTCTTTCTTGCTGGGCTTGTGACTAAGACTTTACTTGCATTTTTTCTCTTACCCTTACAACTGTAGAGGGAGACATTTTCTGTTCCCACTTGACAGATGAGGAACCTGAGATTAAAAAAAAGAAATCTAGGTTTCCCAGATTCCAGAATTCACATATCTTCCTTCATCTCTTCATCTTTTTCATGTTAGCCCCACCAATCTCTACCTAATCTGCAGGACTGAAATGAAACATCTCTTCCTTGGAAAAGTCTTTTGTGACCCCAGGATAGACCAGACTCCTCATAACCATGAGCTGTGAGCAACTTTCTATATCTCCTTCATGGTCTTCCACATATTTGCTGTCATTTAATTTGCTTGTAAGTATCCCCACCCCTCCCGTTTCTTGGAAGGATTCACTATGTCTACCCTGCTCATTATAGCCCCACATTAGAGCCCCTGTCTCTAGCTTTGCTTATGACACTAGTTATTCACAATGTTTTTGTGTCCTTAGCACTGTTTAGAATTCTAGAACTTCTGGGGCACCTGTGTGACTCAGTCAGTTACACATCTGATTCTTACACATCTGATTCTTGATTTCAGCTCTGGTCATGATCTCAGAGTCATGAGAGCCCCATATTGGGCTCCCTGCTCAGCAGGAAGTCTGCTTGAGATTCTCTCTCCCTCTCCCTCTGTTCCCTCCTTTCTCTCTCCCTCTCAAATAAATACATCTTTAAAAAAAGAAAAAAAAATGAATTCTAGATTTTTTCACAGAATGTGAAAAGGAAATCTGAAGTTTCAGACTACCTTGAAAGTGCCTATAAAGCATTGACTGTTATCCCTTGGATCGCTTGTGTTTGCTTCCACTCTTTGTCTCTAGCTGTGGTGGTAGGCCACCACGGCTCCACTCTGAGATTCAGCAAACCACGTTCTTCTGTCATCTGAGACATGGCTTCTAACTTGAAGCGATTGTACTCAATGCACCTTACAAGCCTGGGAGCTCTTCAGCTCAGTAGGTCTCCCTACAGAGCTGTGGAGAAGGCTGCAAAATGTCATCCAGTCACCCTTCCATCCTTCTTTTTAGTAACAGAGTCTTCCTTCCTGAGCTTTAGGTAGCAAATGGCCACCCAGCTAAAAGCTGCATTTCTCAGGTTTACCTGCACCTTGTTTTGGCCACATGCCTATTCTCATCAATAGAATGCAAGCAAAGTATGATGCACACAATTCTCTCTTTACCTCTTTGCCCCTCACCACTTCATTTTCCTTCTCCCTATGGGTTGTAACAAAATCATGGAACTTATTAACCGGGTTTGACTACATAATTAAGGGTTCCATCAAGGAATCTCCAAGCAGTAAAATAGTATTACAGCTGAGCCCAGGATTTCTCAACCCCCTGCAGTAGAATCAACTAGCACCCATACTGCCTAGCTGCCTATGAGAGATGCTATTTTTTTACCTTGTTTGAGTCATCGTGTTTTTGCTTCTTTTTATTGTCCCATTTAAGCCTATATACCAACTAATGCAGATACGTATATGTAGTTGCAACAGATGGAAGCTTTACCCATCAAGAGATATTTGATGGAACGTCTAGAGAGTTTATAGAACATCAGTGCCAAGCGTTGTGACCCATGGGTCTAGAGCCCACACTCTGCATGACCTAGAATGACTGGATACATGAACTTTATCAGCTATCCCCCAGAACAGTAACTCTCAAGTGAGGGGCCAACAGCTGCCCTTGACCTTCCTAGGTAGTTGCACAGGAAGCAACACGCTTGAGCAAAGAGAGGTGAGGCACTCCATCTAGTATTGGGAGGTTTAAATGTTGTTAAGGATCAGTGGACTTGACTGTCAACTTTTTACTGATGCTCATATTATCTTCTGTCCTGTCTTTTGAACAGATTCTGACAAATTCTGGGAGAAGGTGGCAGTATTAACTTAAAAAATAGTCAAATAAGTCTGTTGTAAAGGAAGTGAAAGACAAGATCCCTAATTTTCCTGCCCAAGTAATGACTGCCTAATAGTAAGGTAGCACTAGTTAAATGCTAATTATGGTTTGAATTCTTCCCTACCATGATGGTCGTAGCTGCATGGGTGACCAGGTATGCAGAGATGACGTGCGAAGGGAATGATCCCATGAAGACCATGACAAAACTTAGATTCAATCGTGTTGTCAGGAGAAACCAGTACTAATAAGATACCATGTAGGAGGGCAAAGTGGAGACATTTGAGACAAATGTGACCCCTGGAAGTGGCAGCAGGAAGAGCAGAGCTAACTTGTAATAAAAGAAGGATTTTAATCATGATGGTTAAGGATGCTGAATTTGGCCCAGCCTCTTCCAGAATCAGGGAAGTGCTTAAATTAGGGATGAAAAGTGCAGCCATTTTGCTCGTGGGAGGCTTTCATGGCGGTTTTTATTATTATCCTTACTCATTTGATTATATCCCCTCTAGGATGGTATGAGCTAAGAAACCTGGACCACATTTATAATATATAAATATCTACATGTAAAGCAAATCTTCATTATTTATCATAGAGGCCTGCCTGGAAATCATAATAAACAATTATATAGTGAGCAGTGGGACAGGCATATGAGTGAACTGAATACGTCCCCCTCTAGCAATAAAGAAAAACATTCTGGGGTCAGGCCAGGCTCCTCTGGGGATCTTTTTCACAATAACAAACTAGACAGACATACTTTAGTCTCAATGTGCATTTCAGAATGATGGTCCAAGTCAATTTTAGGGATCTTAAGTTGATATAAACATACTGATACTTGTGTTCTCCACCTAGCATATGCAGAACATCAAGAATTGGATGTTCACCAAAGAAATAATTCAAATGTATGGACAAAAAATGATCAGGAAATAAGTTCCAGAATATGTGAAGCTATTAACAAAATCCGAGTGTGAGGCAAATAAAAGTCAGTTAACCTAAGAACTTGGAGACACAGGAACAGCCAATCAAAATGTTCATACAAGAGGCAAATTGAGGGAGTAATATCCACAAATGATGTTGTTTATTATAGGAAACAATGGTAAATCCATTTATTTTGTGTGTTTAACAAAGCTTAATGAATGCTTTCTTATCTGACTATCTTACCAGTTTTGGGGGAACTTAGACTTTATTTATAGGGCCTGGCCACAGGAAGTGAAGCAACATCTCCAGATGAGGTGGGTATGACTTAGAGGATTGTGTGGGGTGAAAATCAGTACCTAGGTCCCAGAACAGAATGAAATAAGGCTCAAGGGCTGGAGATGAAGATCAGTCATGAGAGATCCAGTAGCATTCCTTTTATGATTTTCTCAGTTTATACTCACAGGAAAAGTTATTGACATCTGTGATCACTATTTCTTAAATATTCATCACCTGGGTTCCTGGTGGCTAATTAGGTAGGGGGATTTTCCACAAAATTATAAAAAACATAGTTGTGAAGAACACAATAAGTATATGTGTAGATTGTGGTATATTAGGGACTCAATAAATATTGATGAAAATAACCTGAAACCTTGAAGATAGTGGGTCTAACATTACAGAACATTTGTACTAGTTTTCTCCTGTAGTCCTCCTGGTTAAGTTAGGACATAAAAGCTACGATTATCCCCCTGTTCCATGTGAGGAAAACTCTATACAGCACAGATTGCATGAACGGTTTTTGCCAGTCTTCTGAAATTTTAGCAATCTTTGAACACAAATGATGAATAAGTAATTTAAATTTGCAGAAAGGTCAACAATCAAATAATAATAATATTACAAGTAATGTCTATTTATTTGGAAAGGATCTCTATTTTCACATCTGAAAACAGAGACTTAAGTCATCTTTTTAAATTTATCATGAAATGACAATGAATTTTGGTTTCATGTAATAGAAGATATTGAATTCCTAAAAGAAATCCAGAGGTTTGGACTAATGTCCATGGTTAAAAACTGTTATAGGAAGGTTGAACTAGGGCTTAGTCTTCCAGTTGATCTTAACTTGAAGGTGTAAAGAAAACACATCACTCAAACTCACAGTGCATGAATTAATGTCTCTCTGTCACCAACCTCTTTTTTTCCCTACTCATTGGGTCAAGGGCTCCATGGCCTCTCCTTTCCTCTCTGGGGAACTTTGGAAAATACTTTTTAAAAAAACATGGCTTTTGAGCTGCTAGCACCTGTATTTTGTCTCAATCAAGAGGGGTCTGCTTGTTCAGAAAATATTTCTTTAGGAAGTTGAGAATGATTTTGGTGCCCACCATTTGAGAATATAAACTTGCCCACTTTAATCTTGGTCATGAGAAAGGTGATCATATAATTTATTGTCCAAACATAGACACCTTTGGGAGAGAAAGAGGGTAGTAATTAGAATTACATTGGGACAACAGGTAGATATTTGTCACAGCAATGGGGAGGGGGGTACTACAAGTCTTGAGAATCAAATTAGGGATTGTTTTCTTTATCCTCAAATCACTGGGAAGTGATTGAAATTTCTAAATAAAGTAAAATAACCAAATGCATGTTTCGAAAAGATGGATCACACAGATCATGACACTGTACACAGACCAAAAGTGACTGCAGATTTAAAAAAATGGCTAAGAAATATGATGGCAGCCAAGACTATGGCTACCATAGTCTACGGTACTCAAAGTATTCAGATCTGAAAAGTCTTTTGAGGATAAAAACACAACTAAACATGCAGATGGTTTAGATGGGGTTAGCAGATAAGGGAGAGGGAAGAGCAAAGGATGGCTCCTTTATGACTCATCTAACTGTATTGGATAGTGATGCCATTTATTGGGAAATTGCAGAGAGCTAAGATAGGGGTGAGGTAGTGAAAAGTGGAGATCTTGAGTTCAATATTAGACATATATATATTAAAAGTTTGGAGACATTCCAGATGATATTTGTATTAGACAGGGTTCAACAGAGAAACAGAATATAGATGATAGATAGATAGATAATATAGAAACAGAATACAGAGACAGAAAATATAAACAAAAAATATATAGATATATATAGAAAGAGACACTTATTATAAGAAATTGGTCATGTAGTTATGAAGACTGATAAGTCTCAAGATCTGCAGGGTAAAGCTGGAGGCAGAGGAGAGCCAATGGTAAAGTTCTAGTCCCAAGGCCAGTAGGCTCAAGACCTAAGAACACCTGATGTTTTAATTCAAATCCAAAGGCAGGAAAAAAACAATGGCCCAGTTCAAAGGAAGAATTTCTTACTTGTGACTTCATTCTATTCAGATCTTCAACTGATTGGATGAGGCTCACCCACACTAAGGAGGGAGTTCTGCTTCACTAAGTCTACTAATAAATCAAAAAATGTTAAAACCCTTTGAGAAATAGAATAAGGTTTGACCAAATATCGGGGTATCTGCAGCCCAGTGAAGTTGACATATAAAATTAACCCTCACAATGTTTCAATAGAATATACAGATTTGAACTTAGAGAATTGATAATTGAAAAAATCACCCATGCAAAGAGGATAACTAAACACTGGACCTCGATGAAATTGCCCATGGAAGAGATGAGAATTTAGTTTAATTTAATTTAATTAATTCAATTTCCTGAACTCCCCAATCATCATCCTCATCCTCATCCTCATCATCCTTCATAAGATATAAAGCATATCTTCCCCAAGTTATAAATCTTTGCCTAGATTAGTCTAAGAGCTACTCTCTGTGCTCCCTATTTTCACTCTAGTCTATCTTCAGGCTCTTCCTAATACAAAAATACAGAGCCCTTAACACAACTTGACATCATGAAGCTCTTGTGCTCAGAATACTCCAGTGGCTGTTTATCTCACTCCCAGTTAGACCCAGAGTCCTTCCAGTGACTCACAAAGTGTTAATCCCTCTGGCCTCATCTTCTCCTTTCCTATTTGCTAATTCCTATTCCGGCATATGGCCTTCTTGCCATTCTTCAAATAATGTCAGTGATACTCCTGTCTTTTTTGTTCCCTTTACTTGATTGGCTCTTCTCCCAGGAATCTGCAAGGTTTGCTCCCTTACCTCCTTCAGCTCTTTATGCAAAGGCATCTTTAGAGGACATCTTTCCTTGACCCCCGTTGAAAGTCTTTCCACCTCCCCTACTTTCTCCCATCCCCTTCTCTGTTTCATTTTTTTCCTCAACACTCCCCACCAGCACACTTTCTACACATGTGCAGATACTCACGCATGTATATATACATTCATTGACATTGACTTGTTTTATTTATCTTGCTTCTTCTCCTTATTTCCCACTGGAACATAACCTCCACATGAAGGGGTTTTATCGTTCTTCCTGTCTGTAACAAGATGCTTAGAACTGTGCCTCTGCATATAGTAGGAACCTAATAAATATTTATTAAAAGGAAAACAGGAATTAATCAATAATCAACTAAAATAAACCCTGTGTTACCATGTCACTTATTCCAGGTATTTGTGTAACATGGTTTTATGTTAAAAATGAACCTGTTTATCATTTCCAGACTGAGGGCTGGGCAGGGGAAGGTACCATAAATCAATTTTTTGGGTCAACCATGTGGTGTGGCTAAGAACAGATGTTGGATTCTCTAGAACAGTCCTCTTGCCTTAACTGCGGTTCCCCATACACTTTACAGAGGTCCTTGGCCACTTGATCTCAGAAGGGATCCTGCTCTCTCCACCCTGTTTGTCCTTTCCTTGTCTGGACACTTGTCTTGTGTTTTAGTTCAAGTTGCTATATTGAAAATACCAGAACCTGAGTGGCCAAAATAGCACATTCATTTCTCACATTTTTGAGGCTGGAAAGTCCAGAATGAATATCTTGTGAGGATCTGCTTTCTGGTTTACTGATGGTCATCTTCTCATCGTATCCTCACAAGGCAGAGGGGCAAGGGAGTTCTCTGGGGTCTCCTCTATAAGGACACTAATCCTATTCATGAGGGCTCCACCCTCATGACCTCCCAAAGGCACCACCTCCTAATATCATCACATTAGGGATTAAGTTTCAACATATGAATTTGGGGGGTGCCGAGGTGACTTGGTGGGTTAAGCCTCTGCCTTCAGCTCAGGTCATGATATCAGAGTCCTGAAATCGAACCCCACATCGGGCTCTCTGCTCAGCCCAGAGCCTGCTTCCCCCTCTCTCCCTGCCTGCCTCTCTGCCAACCTGTGATCAGTCTCTCTGTCAAAATAAATAAATAAAATCTTTAAAAACTATATGAATTTGGGGGAGGGGAGGACACAAACATTCAGTGTATAGCACTTTTTAAAAAAAAGGTTTATCTATTTATTTGACACACAGAGAGAGATCACAAGTAGGCAGGAAGCAGGCAGAGAGAGAGAGAAGGGGAAGCAGACTCCCTGCTGAGCAGAGAGCTCAATGTGGCTGGACTCCTGAGCCCTAAGATCATGACCCACTGAGCCACCCAAGTGCCCAGTATATAGCACTTTTTATCCCCATCTCCTCCCGGGCTCAGTCCCTCTGTTGACCACCACTCATAGATGGAATCTGGATGTGCAGCAGGCAGTGGACATCCTCTAAAGACACACTTTAACCCATCAAGAGCCAAACTGAGGGAAAAAAAAGGGGGGGGACCCAGGGACTATGATAACTGATTGTTCAAGACCAAAATAGAGAAGAGAGAGGGTAGAAATGAAAAGAGTAGAAGCAGCTTCTTGTCCCCTGGTTTCTCCTCCAAAGAGTGTCATAAACGCCTGTGGTCTCCATGCTTCTCCATGAGACCCAATGGGAGTCTCCCCACATGACGCTCTCTTGAGGGGTCTTCAGCTACAACTACATCAATGCCAGATATATGTAAGGGACTGGGTGCCATCTAGGTATCCATTTATTTACAATTTAAAAAATATTTAGGGGGCCCATGTTTTATGCTTACTCTCTGCTAGGGATGGGAGACTCAGCAGTGAAAAATCTGGACATGATGTTCCTTGGGAGTCATGGAAGTTTACATAGGACCACCAAGGGAGCTGCTATCCTTTTGGACAAGACCCCAAGGCTCCTTATCTGATAGTTCCTAACCAGCCCAGCCTTTTCAATTTAAAGCAAAGAGAGTTCCCTTATTTATTTTTTGGGAGATGCCATGTCCTCTATGACTAAACAAAGCATCCACCCATCAGGAACACCAGTGTTATAAAGACCCCCACCCTTAAACACACACACACACACACACACACACACACACACACACACATTACTCAAGACAGCAGCCCAGCCAGAGCATTGTTCCAAACTTGTTTGAAAGGGCACAAACCCTTTTAAGCTGCTCAGGATATTATCTCTTTCCCTTAAGTGGGAACCAGATGACCTGAGAAGGCACACTGAGCTTCCAAAAGGTGCTTAACAGAGAATGAGGGAGGTACTTTGGCCCCAGCAACTCTGGATCATTAAATAACAGTTGCCTTAAATGCACCAATAAAACATTGCCCATTAAGGGTTGGCAATCAGAGGGATGAGCCCAAAGATGGCTTCTTAAATTCCTTTTAGAGGAATTGGAACGGAGGCTCCCTTTGCTCGTCTTTCTATCACAGAGGGTGATCTCCCTGAAGTCCCTGAAGACTCTACTGGCAGCAAAGTCCAGCCCAAAGCACTCACTGTCCACGAAGCTCTGGCCTCACCGCCCGAGAACCACAGTCCCGTGAGAAAGCACGTTCGCAGGGCTCTGCTGTGGGAAACACCAGGAGAAGGACTTTTCCCAAATCTGTTCAAATTGAGCAACTGGCAGCCATACTCACGAGCTTCCTTGTTTATGTTATTCTCTGTAAAAATACTGGAAACCCAAAACAAGTCAGAAGCCTGTTGGCACTGAATTATGTCAGGACAAGCATTTAATTCAAGAGAATCACTGGATTTATTTTAATAGCAGAGAAACCTGGAGACATGTGCAGTCTATTCTGGCTGTCAATTTATGATCCTTAAAAACATTTTTTAAATTGACTGGTCCTTAAATACATCCCACCTCATCTTGCTCGAGCCAAGTTTTACTTGGCTTAAAAATCTTAGAAATCAATGCCTTCTTAAAAATCAATTCAAAGAGCAACCATAAACTCAAAAGCTTCCTCCTTGAAGTGTATATGGCAGAATGCAATTTTGTTTAATTTTAATTGACAGAGATGTCAGCCTAAGAGAATATTTTAGAATATTAGGAGGAACAGTAAACTTGTGCCTTGACATTTTTATGGTATAATGGTATAATTCCCTGGAAAAAAAATCTCCACTGTCAGGATTTACACTAAAGCAATACATGTGTTACTTTTTTTTTTCCTCCACCCAGTAAAGGAATGACAAATGTATTACTAATTACACAATTGCTTTATTATGTGGAGCTGTAACTAAAATCTTTTCTGGATTTTCCAGCAAAATTGAGCTTCTTCCGAAACGATTAATTCTAGTAAATGGACTTGGGTAGAAAAAATTGATTCCAGCTGAAGGAAAACTAGCTCCCTGCCCCCTTCAATTGGAGATCCAACACAAGGAACATAAAAACTACTTATGACAGACTTCCAGGACTGAAGATATATTGCATTTTACCAGTGCAGGAGTTTTCCAACAAGAGATATGAGAAGCTAAAAGATGAATTCTCCTAACTTTAGGAATAAATGCAGATCAAAACTTAGGACAGAAGTCCAAGGGTCATAGAAACCAGGATTACTTGGGATTTCTAAACCTTCCTCTTAGGGCAAATGCCTCTTTTTGAGCATATGTTAGTCCCCACGGCATCCTTCAGCCTTAGAGCTTATTACATTTTTTTGAAATAATGCCTTTGTCTACATGTCTTGACCATTAGAGTATGTTGGGATGTCATAATTAGCTTTATGCCCATGATGCTTTGCAGAAATCTTGGCACAGAATAGGTACTCGAGAGGTGAGCTGAACTGAAGTGGTAATTTTAACTCGGTTACTATAAGCCAAGTGGTGGCATCTCTGCCATTTTGGGATAAAACAGAAAATGGTACTTTTTCCAAAAAAAGTTTCAACTTCAGGCACAATCTTGGGTCCTCAAAAGGAATGTGGCATGCTGGAGCATATTCTCCATCAACATTTCATGGTTTCTCAGGCCTGGAAGAGTGACCCCAACAACATCAGAACAGCAACAACAAAACATCAATGAATATAGCAAGCCAATGCAAGACATCTTTAGGGCATGGACCAGGGCAGAAAAAGCTTCCACAGATGGCATAACTTTAGCTTAGACATTTAGCCACTCGATAGTGATTTGATGGGGGTAAAGGTAGGATGTATGTGGGGAGGCAGATAGGTAGTTGTCATTCATCATTGCACAGATTCCATGTTAATGAGATCATACATACAAACGGCACTGTGATTGGCTCAGAATAAATGCTTAAGAAATGGGAATTAAAATAATAAGATCTACGTATGAGATGAGGAAATGCGTGCCTAGAAGCAAATGGCAGGTACAGATTGCTGGGAGAATCAGAGGAAAAGACTAGTTATAAGAAGGTAAAAGGAATCTTTCTCCAATGGCATATGGTTTTTTGAGTGGTGAACGGCATTTAAAGAGTGGCCATCAGGTTGAAGAGATTTTTAGGAGAAAGCATTTTGTGAGCCATTGTAGGGAGATCAGGAAGAACCTGGTGGGTTTAGAGAGTTTGAATAAAGTTACTAAAATTAAGCTTGATCAATGCATAGTAGGTCTAATTGAAATGGTCTGTTGGGTTTCCACATAGTAGGATACAAATGCTATAATAACTCATAAAAAGTTAAGCCAAGAAGTTAATGCATGCATCATCTCTATTTACCTCTTTGTTGAGGCATCTCTATCTACCTCTTAAACCTACCCCTGGCAAGGATTTTGTCTGTAGATAGTCCCTTTTTACCAAAAGAGACAATAATACTGAAATACTAATGAGAGTTCTCCTAAAAATCATTGTCCATTTAAAGCAATGTCTAGGAGTCATCCTTGGATCTCGATTTCTATTTGGTTCTAACAGGTGGGATTTATATCAGGGTTTAGTAAACTGTGTTCTGAGATGCACTGGTTTAGTAGGGTATTAATAGGTGTTTCCCCACAAAGAATTAATGGCTATATACATTGTAAAGATGCTGTGAAGGTCAGCCTTCTCTAGAGGGTTCCTGATGCACACCTGAAGATAAAAGTCTCAACATCATGCACAAAAACAAAACAAAACAAAACACACACACACACACACACACACACACACACACACACACACACAGTTATGTATATTTCATCCCGAGTCTTGCAAACTGTTTTTAACCATGAAAACCTATTCCTTGTGGGTGTGGATCTGTGCGCATGCGCACGCACACCCGCGCCCATGTGTGAGCGCACGTGCATGCGCGCCCACGTGCATGCGCGCCCACGTGCATGCGCGC
>RCUC01156267.1:0-66300 GCA_003697995.1 Taxidea taxus jeffersonii
TTTTGGTGTGTCTGAAACAGTTGTGTTGGACAAGCGGCCCGCCCCATGTGTAGTCTTGTTTTTCTCTGAACTCAGACACTGCCACAGGCAGGAAAGCCTTCTGCATTCACACATGTCTCCCTTTACACAGCACCCACTTCATAAATACCACCCAACCCCCATACATTAGAACGCCTTATTCTCTCTCCCACGTGGAGCATAGACCGCCGTGTGAGGCAGCGGACGCCTACCAGTAGGTCTCGCACACAGAGGGTACAGAGCTGAAGCAGTTCTTGCTGAAATCTCTTTTATTTAAGATTTCTTTCACTGACTCATGACAAACTTAATGGGTAAAACTTTGCTGTTGCAAGTTCCCTTAAAATATCCCTTCTGGGCCTACCACCGTTTATCTTGGCAGCAGGTAGCTTGGAGAGTTTTGGAAAGTCTCAGCTTGGCAGAGCCTCAGAGCTACTGGCACATTAAAGATTAATAAAGCACATTTAACTGAGCTCAGGACGCTGCAACGTGATCCTTCACCGTGAAATGTGCAAGATTCTTTGTTTGCAATGAACAAAACTGAAGCCCCCAAGGACCGACCATGACAAGCTAAGATCGGAAACAATCAGCAACTTTGTGTGTCTTTCCCTGGGAAATTGATGGGTAGGAATCAATGTCCCCGCTCAGCCATACTCTTACTTAGCATTCTCAGGAATTTAAGATAGATATCGGTGAAGGATGCACAGAGCGGGGCATTCAGTGAGCTTCCAGAGAACCACAGAGATAGTCCGAACGCAGCTGCCTCCTTAAAGCGTAAGAGAAGACGGACTCCAAACAAATTCCTAATCTGGCAGCTTCTCCAATCAAAGACAAGATAAAGCAAAGCGTCTGAAAACATTTCGGACTTGCTTGAGTAAAACAGAACACTGGTGCTTGCCTGAATAGTAACCTAAGAAGAAGAAAACACTTCCTGCCAGCATAGGTGCAGGGGCTGGCAGCGAATGAGCCAGGGAAGGTTTTAAATGAAAATAAAAATTAAACAGTCCTGTACCTCCTCACCGCTGGTTCACCAGAGGAATCTCCCCCCTATCCATCTCGGGACACCTGGACACATGCAACAAATACTGGGACAGACCCTTGGAGGCAAACATTTAAAAATGTATCACTCTGAATTCTGGCAAAGCCCTGGCTGGCTCCACGTGCTGGGTAATGCCTTGTGTCTATTTACACAGCAATCCCCTCACGTCCTCCAGAAAAGTCCCAGGCAAATCCTGCACCGTGCCTATCAGAGCTCGGGAGCCCAGCGCTGAGCACGGCCGAGGCTCCTTCCTCCACACCGACGTAAATATTAAAGAAGAAATAAAAAAGGAAGAGAGAAGAAAATTCTGTCCTTACCGAAAAGACATAGCAGACAGGGACGGTGAGTGTTTCACATTAGCCCCCTCAGTGCTTTCTCTTTCATTCGGTCAATGTTCTAAGGCTATTGATGAGCGTTCCCGGGGTTCTCGGATCTTCCTTCAAGAGTTTTAATCACCGGCTTCCCCAGCCCGAGGTTTAACAAACACCGCTGTGTTCTGTCAATATTTGTATGCAGCACCACATTGGGCAACCAGCCAACGCACAGAGTTTCAAGAGGCAAGGGGAGAAAACTGACACCCTAACAAACATGCTTCCCTCTTTTGTGTCTTTCAAGGTGGTGCGCAAAGTGTCATCTTTGATTCTGACAAGAGCTAAAGATAGCCTCTTTTTGTGACTTTCTCCACTGCCCCCAAATGCCAGGCTGGGCTGCCCGAGTTGGGCTCTCTGCAAAGTTTGTTTTTTGTCTCCCTGCCCTGAAGTTCTCTGCACAGCCGCCCGCCCGGCTTGCCTCTCAACCAGCTGCACTTTAAATGTATTTTAATTGGCTGGAATGTCGAAAGAATCCATTTGGCAGTCGTTTGCATGTGAAGCACGCCCAGGGCAGCTGAAGGAGGCCCCAGAAGCGGCCGATTACTTCATCAAAAGCTGCAGTTTGAATACCGTTGACTCCTACGTAACTACAGTGAACTCGGTTCTGTAGGCAAGAACGAGTAATTAATAATTTGCCGAGAAATTCTTCATTCATCTAAAAGCCAAAAATGCAAAAGAAAAAAAAAATCCCTGCAGACACAACAGTTCTTATGAAAGGCTTGATTTATAGCCTCCAGTTCTACTCTTCACAAACACTGACTTTGTATAGCATTACATGAGGGGCTGTAATGCATAATTCGGTTTGCTTGAAAAGTTAATTTAAGTAATTTTCCTTTTGAATGATCCCCTGAGATACATCGTTCTATTACCTCTTTGTACATTACCTATATGCTACAATAAATATTGTCAATACTTGTGGCATTTCCTCATTCCCTGTATTTTTCTTGGTTGGTTGCAATAATTAGTTTGTGGCCTCCACTAGATCCAGTCACAAATAAATTCACTCTGAGTCAAAGCGGATAATCATCACTATCCAGAATTTATGAGCCATAATGAAGTTTAAAACACTCAAAGACAAATGTCAGTTTAAACAGATTCTAATCAAGGGGGGAGGGGGGCATATGCACATATATATGTGTGTATGTATGTCTTAAAAATAAAGTAATGATAAGATGTATAAAATAACAAAGAAATGCAATAGCCTTTAAGTGGGCCTTTACCAATATTTTGCTGAGAAGCCTTTCCAATAGCTTATGTAAACCGGGTTTACAGATTTAGGAACTCTGGGAAGTATATTTTGAAGAAACATATAAGTAACCCTGACCTTCACCCTTCATTAAGAACCCCTGGTTCAGAGTCAGAATATCTAGGAGGATCTTGGCACTCTGAGGATGTCTCTCAATGGAAAATGTGAGCCAGAGAACATTGTCAGATTTGTTCTAATGCCTTTTCCTCACTTCAATAAAGTTGTGGTTCATAGCAAGACAGTACAAGAGAAAGAATGGTGTATGCAAGTTGCTTCGGTCAATTTGTTGAATGGCTCAGAGACTAAAAACAGTACCCGAAGTTAATGGGCTTCATTTGCAGAAAGGCAGAGGAGTAGAAGATAGGAGAAAAGATAAGGGGCAGCTCCATGAACACACAAACTGCACAGTCGCACAGAGCCCCCAGCTCAGAAAGGAACTGCCCTGGGATTAATGCTGTGTTGCTGCCATCTTGAAATCCTTCACTCTTGAGCCAGGGACCTTGCATTTTCATTTTGCATTGGGTCCAGCAAATTATGCAGCTGATTTTGACACAGATAGCATAAATCTATCTATTTCAACACACGGTTGGAATTGGAAAGCACTGTGAAGACCACACTGAGGGTGTGGATAACACCCTGCTTTTGGCATGCCCAATATTCTACTTTAGATTTTGGAGCCACTGAGAGGATTGAGGAAGGTGACTTGAGAAGGAGAATCTTTCCAGCAAACACAGAGGGTGAAAGTGATATGGCAGGTTCTGACTGCTCTCCCCTGAGCCAATGGTTCATGGTTTGGCTCTATGACCATACTTCATCTTATTGTTTCAGAG
The DNA here is from genome assembly GCA_003697995.1 of Taxidea taxus jeffersonii. NCBI lineage: Eukaryota > Metazoa > Chordata > Mammalia > Carnivora > Mustelidae > Taxidea > Taxidea taxus. Next base: position 3,502 of record RCUC01156267.1, read on the forward strand.
AGATTTCTTTTTTTTTTTCCTTTCTCATACATCCATTCCCCAACTGTCATTCTATGGGCAGAAAGCTCCATATATAACCATCATCCATTTTTAAATTATTCTAGAGTCTTGATTCAAGGTTTGACAAAATTAAATTCAGTTCCAAAGATCAGGCACTGTTTACCCAATACTGCAAGGTCCAGTGGCTCAGAAGTTACTGTCCCATGGATCATCTTATGCTCCCAAAAGTGTTCTCCAAGATCAGCCCTTACACCTGAATTTTTACCTGCCTTGGCCTTAACAGAAACTGTACCCACCCCCCAAAATTATATTTTTCTTCTAGAAAAGAAGTTGTTCTCAGACATCAAATATTTAATGTTGCTGGTTCTTGTATCTGTTAGCTAGACCTCTGAACATTAACATGCTCTGATACTGGTCCTTAGCCAATGATACTGGTGCTTAGCAAGTAATACAGATTCTTGTTCTAGAAATAGAATAGAATTTAGAAATCGGCTGGTCCAAACTATTATTTTTTTAAAGGGATAACTAAGGCAAGAAATGATTAATGACTTCCCAGAAAGTCAATAAAACAACCTGTTCAGGTTGCACATTTCCTTTTGCTACACATGGTCCTATGTTGGCCTGCCCAAGTGGTTCCCCATTCTGACTTGTCCACTATTCTCCTGGCTCCAATCTACTTTCATTCCTCCAAGTTTATTTCAAGTGCCCAAGTTCTAACACTTTGTCTTACTCCTTATGAACCACTTTCATCCACAGCTTGAGCATGCTGCATCTATAAGGGTATCTGATCTATATCTGACACACAGCATAGCCTTCATAGAATAAGGCCACCCAGGAATTCTTGATCTTTTGATGTAAGTTCTTCTCGGCCACTTAGAATGCTTTATTCTGTATCCTGGTAGAGGCAGATTTGAAAGTTCACAGTGTCCAAGGAATAGCAAAGTGATCCTGTTTTAACTCCCCGCCAGAGCTTGTCGGCTTATGCTGCCTTCTTTATCCATAATCTGAAGCTTGGGTTTCAAAAGGTCAGGGATTCCTTAGACCATAGCTGACCAATATGGAGCCATATAGGGCCATATGGTGAGTCATGGATACAAAGTAAGAAACCATGTTCTGGGATGCAGAACAATCCATTAGAATGATCTGGTAGATTCTAGAAGTCATAGAAATGTCAAGGGTTAGAACCAGGAAGGCAAGGTGAAAGGTTCTGATGGAAGGTCTTAGTGCTACTGAAAATAAACCAAATGCCCATTGTGCTACTTTTCTTGCACTGACCCTGACAGGGCCCCAACTTACTCATGTGTCCACAGGTAGCACTAAGACCACTATCCATAGGTATACTAACTAAACCTGCCACCCAAGATTAGGCTATGCGCACTCGTCCCACTCTTCAGTCATGGAAAGAGTGAAGCCATGGAAGCTTGGAAAGCACTCAAAACCCACATGACAGACCCAGGTCAGTCAGGCAGTAGGTCAGAATCCAAGAAGACAGATGAAGCGACAAAGCCCTGATTTCTGGCCAACCAGCAGACTCGCACAAGGCAGATGGCCAAATCACTGAAAAAAGTCAAATCCCATGTTTCTTGGTTCTTCAGGAAATAAAGAAACAAATCAAGGCAAACAGCAAGTGGACTAATACTGTTTTTTAAAAGATGACCATAAGGGGTTTCTGCTTGGAGAAGCAGTAACCTTGTCTTAAACATGGCCAGCCCGTGGCTTGGGGACATTATTCACCAGGAAGTAAACAACCCAGCAGGAAAAACCAACAAAACATTTGATCTGTTCAATTCAATCAGACTGGTATTAATGGAGTTCATGCTGACTGAGCACAGGGTCCTGCCCAGGATCACAGGGCTGAGTGAGAAATCGTCCCAACATGGGGTTATACATTACTATGTTAGGGATGCCATCACAAAGTGCCACAGACCGGGAGGCTTACACAACAGAAATTTATTTTCTCACAATTCTGGAGGCTAGGTATCAGCAGGGTAGATTTCTTCTGTCTTGTAGGAAGCCATCTTCTCCCTGTGTCTTTACATGGTCTTTCCTCTGTGTGTATCTGTGTCCTAATCTCCTCTTCTTGTAAGGATATGAGTTAGGGATGCCTGGGTGGCTCAGTCAGTTAAGCATCTGCCCTCAGGTTCAGCCTTCAGGAGCCAGAAAACCACATCTCAGCTCCTAAAAGTGACAATTACCTCAGAAGCTGTAACTTAGAATTCCACAAGTAGCCTTTGGCAAAATGATGATCACAGGTGAGGAACAAAGAGAAGGGAAGAAGGAGAGAAAAGAAGGAAAAAAAGGAAGGAGGAAAACACGGTAGGAAGCATTGGATAGGAACTTACTATGTGGCAAGGATGATGCTAAACACTACTTACACTGCCTTTTTTGATCTCACAAAAGGCTAGGAAGGAAATTGTACTTATCTTTATTTTAAAGATCCATAAACTCAAGCTTGGATGTGTTAAAACTTTTGTTCACGTTGTCACAGAGAGAAACTGGCAGAGCCAAGTTAGGTCACAACTAGGCAAAGAGGCAGGCAGAGAAAGAAGGGGAAGCAGGCTCCCCACTGAGCAAAGAACCCAATGCGGGACTCAATCCCAGGACCCTGGGATCATGACCTGAGCTGGAGGCAGAGGCTTTAACCCACTGAGCTACCCAGGCACACCAGCAGAGCCAAGTTTTAAACCCAGTCTAATATATGTTTTCCTTAAACCACCCTGCCCTTCCAACTCTAAACGAAGCAACAAAAAGCAAGCAGGAAGTTCATGCTAACAGCCAATGGAACTGTGTGGGGTGAGGCAGTACCTCTCATGAGGGCCTCCTTATCCCCACAAGTCCAGTACCTATGGAGGTCAAAGCCCCTGGGTGTGAAACTATGACACTGATTTCAGAAAAGATTGGCTGCTACTAAGACAGTGAGCTGCAGTGTGAACTGAAGAGAGAAAGGTCAGAGAGGCGGTCTGCTGACAGATAGGGCTGCACAGGGCTAGTTCTCTGATAACAAAATAAATGGGGATTATTGATGGGGTTCACTTACTTTATGCAAATGAATCTGCCCCATGTATCTATTCCTTTGTTGTGTGGGGGTTTGCCTTGACAAAATATATCAGCTCCAACCACCAGGGAAAATAAATCTTGCTGGCCATTCAGAAACCAGACTCCAGATTCAGAGCTGGATGAGACAACCTTTTAGTGAAATCAGTGGACTGCTGAGCACCAGGGAATCCAGATGATGTTTATTCAGTGAACAGATAACGATTTATAGCTGGGAGAGGAACAGAGAACAGAGTCAGAGAGGAGACAAAAACACCCTGACTTGTATTTGTATTCAATGAGTGCACTTTAAAGCACCAATATTTAAAGAGCTGTCAGAAGATTAGGGGTGAATCAACCAATATTTTGGTAAGCCACAGATGGTGGCTTACCATGTATGACAGAAGATGCTGAAAACAAATATAGAATTCCAACTTCCATTTTATCTTGACCATGGAAAAAGTCATCAAAATAGTGAATGAGAAATAAAATTAATGCTATGAGGTAAGTGGTTCTTCCTAACTTTTGTCACATATAAAGTCACGATATGATCTTATATCCTCCAAGGTTTCATGCGCTGGCTACTTGAGAAGACAATTCAATAGCATGTTGGAGAGCCACCCATGCATATTATTTTCTCTGTGGCAGGTCTTATTTCAAGAGCTTCATATAGAATAGCTTTATGAAAGTAGATGCTGTTATTACTCCCTTTCTACAGGTGGAAGAACTAAGGCTCGGTTAGTTGTCCTCACTCACAATGATGTAAATGGAGAGCTGTGACTCAAACCAGGAAATCTGGTTTCTCGCCACTGCCTATCCTGCTCCTTGTGGTAACACACTGTCCTGGGCTTTAGGAGTTGAGCAGCTGGGCACAGAGTCCAAGCTCCATCTGGCTTCACTTTGGTGCCCTGCCTGTCCTTCTACTTACTACCTTCACCAAGGTAGGGATGTCTTCTCCTCACATCCACATTAGTCTATGCAGGTACTCAGTTTGATAGTATATCTTAAACTTGTCATTTTTGTTTTTTTGTTTTCTGCCCAGGAAGATGTTTTGCTAAAGCATTCTGTGCAAAGTGATCTTTTTTGGTCAAGGCTCAAAAACTACCCAATAAATAAATAATTAAAACATTTTTTGTTATCTTGGAATTATAGATTTTCTCATGGGCATTTCATTTCTTTTCTTTTCCTTTCTTTCTTTCTTTCTTTTTTCTGATGGGCATTTCTTGTTTATGGAACCTACCTTGGCTATTCTCTATCAGGTTAATCCTCTCCAAAGACCAGAGCTTAGGTGAAGGAAAAGGATAGGTCTACAGGTAGCCATGCAGGGGAGGAAGAAGAAAGAAATGAGGGACTCTGGGCCTGAACTTGTCTTAAGGCTTGTTTTCAGGTTGACCAGCTGCCCAACCCATGTCTGTGCTGTATACTTCTTTCTGACAAAAAAGAAACTTCTGTTCAGGCAGAGGCAACAGGTCTCAATGAAAAGGTGCCAGTACTCACAGTCGGACACACATAGGGTCTGCCTTTGCTCTGCCATTTACTAACTGTGTCCCCTTGGAGAGGTGCCTTGACCTCTCTGAGCCTTAGAGTCTTCAACTCTAAGGAGCTGATGATAAGACTTTTTAAGAAGTACTTACATAATAAATATGAAAATATCTGGTTTCTTAGTGGTCCTTAGTTTATATGAATTTCTCTTTTCCTCCATTGCCATGCCTGGACTAAAGCTACTAAGCATGAAGACAACTGAGACATTCTTGCTCACAGACTTCTTCTCAAGTACTCTGGACTTAGAGACATTTTAACCATGCACTAAAGCGCCTACTGACATTATCTTTAGCTGCACAGGCAAAATCAGTTGCTAAGAAAAGCCTTATGATGGTAAATACCTGTAATGATAAATAACATCATCAAACTCTTCTATAGGGCTTCTGAGCTGAGCATGACTGAATCCTAATTACGTGTGAAAGAATCCAGAAAACACATGGGCCCACAAGGCAGGTTGCTCTCTAGACTTACCCAGTGTGGTAGATCTTTAAGATGACCTGATAAAGGGGCGCCTGGGTGGCTCAGTGGGTTAAAGCCTCTGCCGTCGGCTCAGGTCATGGTCCCAGGGTCCTGGGATCGAGCCCCGCATCGGGCTCTCTGCGCAGCAGGGAGCCTGCTTCCTCCTCTCTCTCTGCCTGCCTCTCTGCCTACTTGTGGTCTCGATCTCTCTGTGTTAAATAAATAAATAAAATCTTTAAAAAAAAAAAGATGACCTGATAAGGGACACCTGGGTGGCTCAGTTGGTTAAGCAGCTGCCTTCGGCTCGGGTCATGATCCCAGCGTCCTGGGATCGAGTCCCACATTGGGCTCCTTGCTCAGCAGGGATCCTGCTTCTCCCTCTGCCTCTGCCTGCCTCTCTGTCTGCCTGTGCTTGCTCTCTCTCTCTCTCTGACAAATAAATAAATAAAATATTTTTTAAAATATTTATAAAAAAAAAAATGACCTGATGATACAGGTGCATATAATTATTTTATAGCTTTACGGGTCATTTCAAAGAGAAATGTTATCCTATTTTTTTTAGAAGCAACAAAAAAATGCTTACTTTTATAAGTATGGTTGTACTTGAAAAAGTTAATCTTTCAAAGTCATTATACTCAAAGGGCATTTTTCTTATCCTCCCCATTGGCCATTGTTTAATGCCTTCCCTCCATTCTACTTTTGTCCCTTTCCAGTAAATTATAGTGGAGGCTGGGGCACCTGAGTGGCTCAGTCAGTTAAGCATCTGCCTTCCACTCAGGTCATGATCCCAGGGTCCTGGAATCAAACCCTGAATCAGGCTCCCAGGTTGGTGGGGAGCCTCTTTCTCCTTCTTCATTGGCCCCCCTGCTCATGCTATCTCTCTCTCTCTCTCTCTCTTGCTTGCTATATCAAATAAATACAAATAAAATCTTTTTAAAAAATTATAGAACAGGCATTTAAGAAAATCAGATTAGAGCATCCTGGCAAAAAAGAAAAAAAAATTTAAATGCAAGCCAGTAAAGCTAGAACTAATTTTTGCATACATAAATATGATAAATTTAGGAAACACCAGTTCCAAATCCAGCAAAGATGTCTGGAAGAGATCAGTAATGTAATTATTTATTATTTATTTATGTGTTCTAACTAAAAAAATTAAAAAATGACTTGAATCACACATGGGAAGAAGGTAAAATTTATAACAACAATCAAGTACAGATAGTTGGCAAAATGTATGCAAAATTATGATATATGGGAACAACAATAAAAAAGGTTCACAGAGAAAATAGGTAAGCCATTCAGTTCAAAGTCCAAGATCAAAATAATGAGATGGTAATTAGAGGATATTCTTCTAGGTTTGAGATCCTTTAAAAGATCACTAACCTAAATGCACCTATGTAGGATTTTTTTTTTTTTTTTTGGTATTGATAGAACACCTTGCTGATGAACAATGAGAAGATTAAGAAAAAAGACTTTTGTTCTGTACAATTTAGAGTTCCTGGTTCAGTTAATTTGTGTAAAAATTACACCCACTTAGGAAAAACGCAAGTTGGAAATACTAAAGTAGCTGTGCACTGAATGCCAGACAAGGCAGTGGGGTTCATTTCAAAACTACAACCTAATCGCAATTCCCTGCCATGTTTCAGGTTTATATAATCTGGCCTCGGGCTATCTTTTGTTTTCTTTTCTTATCCCAATATACCCATTTACTCACTTGTCCTCCAGGGCCTGCTTTACTATTCCTACTGTAACACTTGGGTGTGTTCTTTTCACACACACACACCCATATACCTGCTCCCACATCTACTGGTGCCCCAGGGATGTAATTCTCATTTCTTGGCTGAATCTTCCAAAGCCCAAAGTTAAGTCCTATCTCCGCAGAGACGTCACCATTCCCAGTCACCCTGGCCCACAACGAAACAGGGATTACTCTCTCTTTGGCTTTGGGTGTGGTAAGTGACAAATAGCATTGGGATTTTCTCATGAATACATTTCATCTGCCCATTTAAAATTGGTTGGAAGCTCTTTGTGCCAGGAGTGTTGCTTTGTAGCTCTTTGATCCCTGACTTCTGCACCTTGCATGGAGAAGGTGATCAACAGCTCTCTGCTGACCAGAGTTAGGTGCCCATTCTGGTAACAGCATTCAGCTTTAAACTCTTCCAACAAAAAGAAATAGAAAGTTCAGGGGCACCTGGGTGGCTCAGTGGGTTAAAGCCTCTGCCTTCGGCTCAGGTCATGATCCCAGGGTCCTGGGATCGAGCCCCACATCGGGCTCTCTGCTCAGCAGGGAGCCTGCTTCCTCCTCTCTCTCTGCCTGCCATTCTGCCTACTTGTGATCTCTGTCTGTCAAATAAATAAATAAAATCTTTAAAAAAAAGAACTATTCTTTAAAAAAAAAAAAAAAGAAAGTTCATTTAAGATTATTTGCCTAGGTCAGTCCAATGAGACTATGCCAAGGATGCAGCCGTGAAATACGCAACTATGATAGGCATTCAAAGATCCAAGAGAGGGTCGGTTCCTTCATGGTGTAGAGCTGGTGGCTCGAAGTCAGTATGCTGGGCTCCCCTGCTTGCTAACTGAGTGATGTTGGGCAAGTTTTGTGCCTTGGTTTCCCTATTTGTAAAATGGCGATTGTAACAGTTATCATTATAGTGTTCTTTAAGCCTGTTACAAATAATAATTCATTTAATTCTCATAATGACACTGTAAAGTAGGTCTTACTATTATTATTCATATTTTATAGATTAGAAAACTGAGGCACAGAGAAGATATATTTCTTGCCTATGGTCACAGAAACGGAAAGTACAATGCCAGAGCCAGAATTTTAGTCTAGGTAGTGTAACTGCAGAGTCCATGTTTGTTTTTTTTTTTTTTTAAATACATACATACTTTTATTTATTTATTTTTTTAAGATTTTATTTATTTATTTGACAGACAGAGATCACAAGTAGGCAGAGAGGCAGGCAGAGAGAGAGGAAGGGAAGCAGGCGCCTCGCCAAGCAAAGACCCCGATGCAGGGCTCAATCCCAGGACCCTGGGATCATGACCTGAGCCAAAGGCAGAGGCTTTAACCCACTGAGCCACCCAGGCGCCCCAGAGTCCATGTTCCTAACTACTATGCCAAACTCCCTATCATGAAAAAGTAACATATGCTATCAGTATAGTTTAACAAGGACAAAGAATATATGCTAGTTATTGGGGACTATAAGAGGAAGATACAGGTAGGCATTTTTTTTAACGTGACTGTTTTATATATCCAAATATTTCCACATAGGATGTGTTACCTTCTTTGTCAAAGCAAGAATTAGCGCTGTTGGAAGGATAAAATGAGATGGTCATGTTAACTAGTCAGCACAGGTCCTGGCAGCTAGCAAGAGCTCATGAGTTTAGAACCATTACAGTTATCACTGGAATGATGGTAGTCACTGAGTAGGGGTTCAGACAACAATGATGTCACTGCTGGCTCTTCCTTGGCTTGTCAACTCTCTGCTTTACTCGCCCAAATCTCTAACTGGGATCAATGACAGATGGATGGGTGGAAAAGTTATCCCTTAAAGAAGGGAGAGGAGGAGCAAAGAGGCACCACCCACGGCTTGAGGCACACCTAACATTTACCTTACCAGGTCCAAATGTGTCCTCCACATTGTAGCCAAATTGGATTTTTTTTCCCTCTAAATGCCTTGTTCTTTCCCAATTTCAAATATTTGTTCAGCCTGTGCCCTCCAGTACAAACTCTTTCTCTCCCAAATCCACTGGTATCTGCCAAGGTGCTTCTTCTAAGCACTTTGAAATTTTGCCACAACTACAAAGCTCTTCCTTCAACTCCTAAATGAATCAACACATTCATCAATTTATCTATTTTGTAAACAATAGTATCTGTTGTACTGGGTGGCAGGCACTTTGGAGAGGCCCTGGGAGTGATAAAAACCAGAGATCCTCAGGCTCTGTCTTCAAGGGGGGGAAGAAGATCGATGATTAAATGCTAGGTGCTAAGTGCTGTGTACATACCTTGAACAATATCACTCCTTCTTTCTTTTGAATTTCATATCCCCTTATTTACAATCTTTCTGTGACTCAGCACATTTTGTCTACTGTTATTTATGCCTCTCTTTTATTTTTTTAAAGATTTTATTTATTTATTTGACAGACAGAGATCACAAGTAGGCAGAGAGGCAGGCAGAGAGAGAGAGGAGGAAGCAGGCTCCCTGCTGAACAGAGAGCCCGATGCGGGGCTCGATCCTAGAAACCTGGGATCATGACCTGAGCCGAAGGCAGAGGCTTTAACCCACTGAGCCACCCAGGCGCCCCTATGCCTCTCTTTTATACCCTGATCAGTATATAAGCTGACCAAGACCAAGGGACTTGCCTCTTGCTCTGTGGATCATCAGGAAAACCTCAAGTTCAAAGTCTCCATAAATCACACTGAACCCCGAACCTTGCCATGCTGTTGGTTATAACAATACTCCATTTATAAGAACAACTCTGAGGAGTTACTCAGGAGTTTAAAAAAGAGATGTTTTCTTCATTGTCTTCCAGGGTTCTTTAACAGGCAACATCCAGCCAACCCTCCGCCACACTCAGACACAGAGTGAGGAGCTGGGAATTGAGAGCTTCAGCTGCTCAAAAGCCATTGTTGCAGCAACATACAATCCAGCAATGACATATGGTTCTTTATTACTGGGCTTTAGAATCCTGAGCAATTGGATCTGCCAAAGGGGGAATATTCTCTTCAGAATTTTGGATGTAAATATTCAGTCCCTTGTGCTTTTCATGTCATTGCTAATGGTATATAAAGAATGATCCAAGAGAAGTATAAATAATCATTTGGCTGTACAATGAAAATAGCAGTGCTGACTGTAACCAGCCAAAAATGAAATAGTGCAAACTTCAAACTCAAATCAGGAGGTTATCATCTGTGTCCACCTCAGAAAGGAATTCTTATTGTCAGAGTACAGAATGAATTTCTTTAAAAAAAGAAAGCACTAGCTCATTTCTGCAACCCTATTTCAGTCAATAAAATGGGCAGACCCCAGATTATAAGTGGGTTGTATTTTAAAGGTCTTTTGTAAGTTGAATGATCAGAACCCCATCTCCAACATGACCATATAATGGTGGTCCAGTTCCCAGGAATTAAGTTTGCAAAGAGACCTGAACATCTTTGAAATGGGGACATTCGATTATAGTTCCATTGCAAAACACAAGATGAAAGAACACTCCTCATGGAGTGATTTGGCTGCTTAGAATGGATACACAGGTGTTCCCTTCTCTGGCAGATTGCAAAAATGGCCTCACAGACCTCCCATTCCTATACACATGCCTCTTTGCAATGTGACTCAGCAGCTTCTCCTAAGGGGGAACAGTGGTGTTAATTAATACTTCCTCCTTGGAATCAAGTGGTGAAGTCTCTATTTTCTCCCCTCAAATATGAGCTTAGCCACTGCGACTTCTTTTAGACAGTGTGTTGGTAGCAAATGTGATACAAGCAGAGACTTGGGAAGTGCCTGTGTGCTGGGATTTGCCTCCTCTTGCCACTCTGGGGAACCCTTCTAGCCAAATCTCACCCAAATGAGATAAAGACAACAAAGAGATGGGTGAGGGAGTCTGTGTAGACCATTCAGCCACACCCAAGCCACCAGCTGACTGCTGAGATCAGCTGAGCATTCCAAGACCAGAAGACATGGCTACCCACCCCACAGAATCATGAGAAATTGCATTTGTTGTTGCAAAATGCTGGGTTTTGGTGACATTTTGTGTAGCAAAAGCAAATTGTAGAACTTTATCCCATGCTGCTTGGTCCATGTAAATCTCTCCCCAATTTCTACATTTTGGGGGTGAGAACCACCAGCCCTGAAACTGTTTAAGCCATATGCAGAACTCACAGTGCTAGAAACATCTCTCTTTCTCTCTCTCTTGCACTTTGTGACAGTTACAGATAAAAGCCAGGGAGCTGGAATGGCAGTTGTCACAAGAGCCCATTTTTAACCCTGAAATTGAGCAACACGGGATAGCATTGATGGGGGCGGGGGCTCCAGGTCGAAGAATGGGAGCAGAAGATGTTCAGAGAATGAAGATTCTCTGACAGTGTGGGGAACTCTGAAGCAGATTTGTATATTAGGGTAGGCCTTTCAATCCCAACCATTCAAATCCATCCTAGCAGCCACCAATTCCTTCTAGACCTATGAGGGAGGCTGCAGGTCCTGTAAAAGGGAGCCTAGAGTAGATTCCATGCACTCGGCAAGGGTTGGCATGAGTGTTGAATGACCCCACTGCCATACCTGCCACTTAACTAGACCCTAGCTAAGCTCCTCACTCTTGAACATTTTGCTTTAACATCTACTTCCCTGATTGTGCACATTTTCTAGTACTAAATGGATAGATTTGGCCTAGGATAGCCATATACCCAGCTCAAATGCCACCCCTCCCCATCTCCACTGATGATGGCTATAGGGCCAAATCGGTTCCTGCTATGTCTAGTCTCATAAGCCCTCTGATCACCCTGCTCCAAAAATCTACTTACCAGTCGGTCAGAACTGAAACATTAGCTGACCTCTTTCTGCCATTTCTGCCATGACTTCATTCTGAGGCAGGCTAAACTCTGTTTTGTTCAGAATCATCTTGAATACTATGTCTATCAATCTTGTTTTTATGCACTTTCCCATACATGTATCCCATCATGATAAGTACTCCTTGCCTTCTTTTCTGGCTCTTTCTTTGCCCCAACACTTGTTTTCTTGATTCTGTTTTAGTTACTTTTCATTCAAGTCATCTTTTTTTTTTTTTTTAAGATTTTATTTATTTGACAGATCAAGATCACAAGTAGGCAGAGAGGCAGGCAGAGAGAGAGAGAGGGAGGAGGAAGCAGGCTCCCTGCTGATCAGAAAGCCCGATGTGGGGCTCGATCCTAGGACCCCGAGATCATGACCCGAGCCGAAGGCAGAGGCTTTAACCCACTGAACCACCCAGGCGCCCCCAGATCATCTTATTTTATATCATGTAACTTTAAGGGTTATCACACATCTGTATTGGAAAAAAGTGATATGTAAATATATGCAGTATTTATGTAATACTCTCTCTCTCTTTTTTTTTTCTTTTTACCTTAAAGCAAGGATTTCATTTGTGTATGGTTAAGTTCATTCATCCTGTCATCTTCTCAGTCCCTCTAGTACAACATCTTCCTGGATCCTGATTTTTTCAGCCAACATATCATTGACTTAGCCCTCTCAATTTCATGTTATCTGAAAAAACAGTATATATATATATATATATGCCCTTCATATTTGCATCCAGGTCCATGCTAAAAATTGTCAAACGAGAGAGAAAACTTTGGCACACTACTTGAGGTCTTCCTCCAAACAACCTCAAATCATTCATCAGCTATGAATCTACCTAAAATTACAGGATCCAGCCCACATTTCTATAATGATATCACAAGAATCTGTCAAATGCCTAAAGAATTGGAGAAGAGGAACATTCCCCTGTTTTATTCACAGGGGAAAAAAATAAGAAAAAGAACAGAGAAACAGATGATCTATTTCTGAAATGAAGAACACTTTCTTGCCTTAAAAAATTAATATGAGTCTGTGTCCAAAAAATCCAATTTCTCTGAATATACTGTTCTCTGAAAAATCCAATTTCTCTGAAAATTTTGTTTGTTTACCTTGATTAGGAAAATTTATTATTTTCTCATCTCTATTTCCATAGGATTTCCTTTCTTTATTTTAAATTTCTTTGTTTTAAGATTTTATTTATTTATTTATTTATCAAGCAATTTTATTTATTTATTTATTTTACAGACAGAGATCACAAGTAGGCAGAGAGGGAGGCAGAGAGAGACAGGGGAAGCAGGCTCCCCACCGAGCAAAGAGCCCTATGAGGGGCTCTATTTCAGGACCTTGAGATCATAACCTGGGCCGAAGGCAGAGGCTTTAACCCACTGAGCCACCCAGGCACCCCCCATAGGATTTTCATTAGTGGGCTTGACCAAATATTTCTCCTTCTGTTTCCCCCCACCCCCCACCGGCTTCACGGTATGGTTTCACAGTCTTGTCCTTTCTGACGTTTGGCATGATCTTGTGACTTGCTTTGTCCAAGGAAACACGATCAAAAGTACCATATCCTTTTGAGTTGAAGCCTTTAAGAGCTGATTTACCTCTGCCATGGTGTCTGGGAGGTAGCCTCATCAACCTGGATCCCTCAGAGCACCTCTGCTGAACTACATTGAACTTGGGTATGAATGAGAAGACACTGGGTGTCATTCATTACTCCAATATAGCCTCACCTATCCAAACCAGTATAGAGAATTTGCATGTGTGTATGCACATGAGAGCATGTGTCTGTACAATGGTGGGGAAATAAAGATGAACTGGGTGTTGGGGATATAGCATTGAATAAGATAGACAAAAGTCTCTAACTTTATGGAGCCTCTGTTGTATTATAGAAAGTCAATAACTCTCTGAGTTGTCATTTCATGTGATTCAGAAATTTCATTTTCATTTGTGTTCATAGTGAGTTTTATCTGAGGAAGCCACATGTTGGACAACTTCTTCTTCCCCCTGAGTCAAACAGGGATGAGTAAGAAAGGCCCTGTGTTACCCTCTTTCTAGAGTCTGTTTATTCTGACACATACCCTTAGTGCAAGGGGCCTTTCCATTCTTCCCTCAGCAACATCCAGGGCTGCGGTCATTCGCTCCACCCTCTCTAGCCCCCTGATGCTTGCATGGCTGGTGTGTGGACAACACCTTAAGTAGGAAGGGCTCTGATGGAAAGTCCTAATAACCTCTGCCTCTCAAGTTCCTGAGAACAGCTGGGGTGGAGCAGAGTGAAAGGAAGGTCAAGTTCAATGGTCAGTTGTGGGTCTTCATTTTAGATTTTCTTTGTGGCATTTGTTTTCAGCCATGCACTGCAAGCTCTTTGCTTTCTTTCACTTAAGCTGTACTCAGCCTGGTGGCTCATCTGAATCAGTGTTTTTAAAAAGTTCACCTGTGATTCTCTGTGTAGCCCATAGTGGAGAACTACTCAGCATAGGTACCTTTTCCATGAATGACAGAAAGGTAATGCACTTAGGCCTCCCCACAGAGAGTCAGCAATCCCTTGTTATGTAAAATAGAATTGCCTTGCCTTTTTGATTGGGCTGGAAGTGGGACTGTTATTCAAGAGTGACATTGACTTTGAATAGCATCTACCTCTGTTGTTCCAATGGGTAGATTCAATTAGATTTTATTCTTAGCATTTAAGGGCACCTGAGTGGCTCAGTCAGTTAAGTGTCCAACTCTTGATTTCAGCTTGGGTCATGATCTCAGGGTTGTGAGATCAAACCCTGTGCTGGGCTCCACACTCAACAGGGAGTCTGCTTGAGAGTCTCTGTCTGCTACTTCCCCTGCTCACACAACTGTGCAGACTTTCTCTCTCTCACTCCCTCTCAAGTAAACAAAGAAATCTTTAAAAAATATTCTTAGCATCATTACTCTCCCACTGAGGGAGGGGCAGCTATTATCTCCTTCTACACAACATTCCCATATTAGATGAAATCTAAACATCTGTTGTCTGTAAACGTATGCACTTTACCAAACAGAATGTGGGCTTTGCTTGTGTTTAACTCTGATTCTGACTGTGATTAAGTGCTTTATATCCCTTCCTCCTCATTGTCACATAATCTCCCATTTGTTTCCAACAGGCTTGGTCTGTGAGTTTACTTTTCTGACATTTAAGCCCTGGGCTTTCCAAGTTTCAATCTTCCCTTTATTTATATCTCCAAGCCTTTCACTGGGTCATGAGAGGTCACAATCTATCTAACAAAGAGCACTGGCCACTGCTTGAGGAAAAGATGACAACAAGTTTACTGAACAATATGACACTGTAAGAAATTATCCACAGAAATGAATAAATTGTCTCAGTCTCTACTGCAATGTCATATAAACTGTGGGTTACCACATATTAGTGGGTGAAATCAATTTAGTCATTTCTGATTAGCATTTTAAAAGACACAAAATAGAAAATATCAGCATTCGTCAGGCATAGAGAAAGATAGTGTTTTATGAAATTGCATTTCAAATATCTGCCTGTGAATGTGTGCACATTTGCAAGTGTGAGTGTAGGCTGTGGTATAAAGCATATTGAAAATCATTCATCCAGGGGTGCCTGGATGGCTCAGTCAGTTAAGCATCTGCCTTTGGCCTAGGTCATGATCCCGGGGTCCTGGGATCCCAGCACTGGGCTCCCTGCTCAGCGAGGAGTCTGCTTCTCCTCTTCCTCTGTTCCCCAGCTCCTGCCCTCTTGATCATTGCCTCTGTCTTTCTCTATCGCAAATAAATAAATAAATAATTTTTTAAAAAAAGAAAATCATTCATCCAAAGGGTATCAAATGATGTCAGACATTCTAAAAAGTTTTCGAATCGTGGTTTACCTTCCTGTTGACTCCCTTCTTCCCCTCTGCCTTTCTGCCTCCCAAGCACTTCACCTTTTCTCCATAAAGTTGGTATTAGTTCAACAACTAGAGTGAAACACATTAAGGCTGAATCCACATGAGCCTTTAGAGTTTCATCAAACCAGTACTACAGTTGGCTCAGACAACTTTTTGCTTGTCCAGCAACAGGGTGTAATATAGCTAATTAAAGACAAGAATCACTAACTCACAAAGTGCCAATGCAGATGTAGAAAGCCCTGTATGGAAAATACAACTTAAGATTGTGGAAACAACTGTTTTAAAGGCAGAATATTATATACAGCTTGGGTAATTTCTTTTCAAAACATGGGCTTTTTTCATTGCAACCCCAAATTTTACCACTAATTAATTTAGCAAAGCAATACTGGGAACTTAACATCTATTTTCAATCACCACTTTCCTAGATCTCTTGCTCTTACTCCTGGGCACTTGTCAAATAAAAGCGAAAAAGTTAAACAAGCCAAAGTCAAAAGTGAAATGATGAAGCTTGGGAGTGAATAGTGGAAGAGAAAAATGCACGCAGAAGCAACCCACAAACGAATAGGAGAACAGAAATTTTGGGAGAAAGGGACCTCACAGGCGAAGAATAAAACATGCTCAGACTAGCTTCAAAGAATTCTTCATGGCTAGGCACAGTAGGAAAATGTTAAAGCAGCATGTGCTTCTTTCAGTGAAAAACTCCAGTACAAAAGGACACTGAAGAGGACCAGGCTTTTGTACTTGCTTGCACCTGTTCCCTACAGGAGGAACTGGTAGACCCTGGAAGTGGAATTCCTTGCAAATAATAATTCTACTTTGAAGGGAAAATTAATGATAAATATAGACATGACTATGACAACCACATATGCAATTATATGTATAGCAGTAATAGGCAAGAGTGGTATTTACTAGATCATAGCTATATACATTTCAAGTGATAAAATGGAATTGGAATTTAACTTTCCCTATATATTCATCCAAGGTAGACACCCATCAAACCCCAGGTCAAAGGCATATTTGGCAAAGATTAGCAAATGCAATGATCATACACCAGAACTCATCTCTTTTTTTTTTAAAGACTTTACATATTTACTGATTTGAGAGAGAGAGGGCAGAGCAGGGACAGTGGGGAAGGGAGCGGGACAAGCTGATTGCTCTGAACGTGGAGCCTAATAGGGGTTGGATCTCAGAACGCCAAGATCATGACCCAAGCCCAAATCAAGAGTTGGACTCTTAACCAACTGAGCCATTCGGGCATCCCCAGAACTCATCTCTTAAAGTGAGCTCCCAACTAATTTTTAACAGACCCTACATTAGACTCATCCTAGTTTTCCTGGTAGAAAGAGCAGAATCAAAATTCAAATACATAATTCTAATATTTCCATGTAATGACTTTTTAAAATTTATCAGTGAAATTAATCTAAACATGGACTTGCATGTAATAAACATTAGGCAAAAATTTCAGTTCACTGATAGTACTTAAAACCATATAGACAACAAATTTGGCAAATACCAAACCATTTTTTATTTTATCTTAATCTCTGCTCCATGCTACCAGGGTTTCCCATTCAATTTATCTCAGTAACTATTTATACAGTACATAATACAGTCATTTTTTATGGTAAGAGAATAGCCCTGTATTTTTTTAAACTTCATAATTTGATATAATTTTATACTTAGAGAAAATGTTAAAACCTATAATTTATGTGTTTTCTCTTTCTCTATTTTTATTTTTTGCTCAGTTGGCCAGAAGTTTATCAATTCAGTTTTATTGTTGTTGTTTTTATTGTTGTTTCCTTTAAAAATCCCAACTTTAAGTTTCATAAAGTTTTCTCTGTTGTTCACCTGTTTCCAATTTTATTGATTTCTGTTCTTGTATTTGTTATTCCCTTTCTTCTGCTTGTGTTACTTTGTTCTTCTCTCCTAATTTCTTAAAGTAGAAGCTTAGAATTTTAACTTGAGATCTTTCTTTTTTCTAATAGAAGCATGAAATGCTATAAATTTTCCTCTAAGTACTGCTTTAGCTGAATTCCACTACTTTTTGGTGTATTTTTATTTTATTTTATTTTTAAATATCTTTAATGCTCTGTTGATATTTCCTCTTTAACACCCTTGTCATTTAGAAATATTTTAGAATTTTCCAAATATCTTTCTATTGTTGCCTATTATCTATTTCTATAATGGCACAAGAGCACAATTTACATAATTCCTATCCTTTTTAAATTTGTTAGGGTTTACTTTATGGCCTCAAGTACAATCTATTTTGATGAATTTTTTATGTGCACTTGACAAGAGCATGCGGTTAAGTGTTCTTGGGTGGAATATTCCATAAATTAGGACATGTCATCTAATAGTGTTAATCAGGTCTTCTATATTCTTACTGGTTTCCTGTCTACTTTTTTATTAAATACTCAGAGTGTTGAAATAGTCTTCCATATTTATGATTTGTCTATTTCTCATTTCATTTCTATTAGTTTTTGCTTCATGTATTTTGAAGCTCTTTGGCAAGGTACACCCACATTTAGGATTATTATGTCTTCTGAGACGGTCAACTCTTTTATCCTTGTGTAATATTCCTTAAAATCTCTAATAATATGTCTTATCTAAAGCCTGCTTTCTTTTGTTTAATATAGGTACTCCAACTTTTTATGGCTTCTTTTTGCACAGAATATCTTTCCTTTTCTTTTATGTTTAACTTATGAATGCCTTTGGATTTAAAGCAGGTTTCTGGTAGATAGCATAGTTAGGTTTTTCTATCTTATCCAATTTGACAATCTCTGTCTTTAAGCTAGTCTGTTTAATCACATTTAATGTGATTATTGATATGATTGGGTTAAAGCCCATCTGGCCCATCTGTTCTTCCTGTTGAAAAGCAATTCTTTGTGATGTTTCTATACATTATGCAACAGGTATTGTCTCAGATTATCTTTACAAGAATGTTTGTATAAGAAAATACCCTGGAAGGACAGAGATAGTGTCTACTTGCAACACAGACAGCAGATTTGTTTCCTGAACCAGAGACATGAATTTAGATTATGTGTGTTAGATTCCACATGTAAGTGAAATCAAATAGTATTTGTCTATCTCTGTCTTTTTCACTTAGTGTAATGTCTTCAAGCTCCACCTGTAGTGCCATAAATGGCAGGATTTCCTTCTTTTTCATGGCTTAATAGTATTTTATATGTGTGTGTATGTGTGTGTGTGAACATGTTTCATATATATATTCATATGTGTGTGCATAATCACATTTTTAATCCTTTCATCTGTTAATGGACATTTAGATTATTTTCATGTCTTGACTATTGTAAATAACATTGCCTTGACCATGGGGGATGAAGATACCTCTTCAATGTATTGGTTTTGTTTTCTTCAGATATATGCGTAGAAGTGGAATTACTGAATCATATGAAATTTCTGGGTTTAATTTGTTGAGGAATAAATAATTTCAGATAACCCAGTTTCTTATTCTTTCCCTCCCAAGGAAAGAATGATTTATTTGATTGGTGACCTTGGGAAGTGGATCATTATGCATGTTTGTCTTAGACTCTCTTTGGTACTCTCCATTGGAACCTGTGAGCCCAAAGGCCATATTCCTTCTCTTCTCTGCTCTTTGTACCTCCACTTAGCAAACAAACTCACAGGGTAGAATGCTTTATCTTGGAGAGATGGAAGAAGAGTTAAGCTTTTGTTGTTCAGTCTTATCAAAGCCACAATCTTCAACCTTGCTTAACCAACAAAAGGAGTGGGCATCTGACACCCTACCTGACATCTGTGTCTTTTCCTCCTTTGGTTCACAATTGTCATCCCTTAAACCCCAAGAGCAGTGGAAGGAGAAGAATTTGATGAGATGAGGTTAAATAAACTGGGAGGTGGAAGGGGAAGCCGTGGAAGACCTGGGTTTAAAGCAAGGTAGATATGATAACTACTGCCTCTGAGGAATGAAGCTGGTACACTTACAAAGTGTTAATGCAAAAAAGGAAATGCCATGCTCATTACTGGTCCTGGGAAAGAAACTCATGGTGGCACTTCGCTGTGAACTAGTCTCTCCCCCACCAGAATATTCCCAGCTCCCTGTTATGCTAAGGGTAAAAACTTGGGCAGCACAAGTACTTTCTGTTGAAACCTTTTTGTGGCATCTTAGCACTTCCAAAAGTTAAGACATAATGTGAGGTTTTATGAACAAATAATCTTTTGAGAAAAGAAAAAGCCCTCTTGATCTAATTCTATCGATCAGAATTGTATTTGTCGTGGTAAAACACTCCCTCATGTAATGCAAACTTCTGCAATATTTTCCAAAATAGGTCAGCTAAGAAGATAATTGGTTTGGCCCTATTGTATAAGCCAGGCAAGTTATCAGACTGAAGCAATAACCCTCCTATTTGTATGCAGGTCAGAAAAGAAAAAGGTACCCCAGAGATATCTACATTATTCCCTGAACAGAAAATACTGTAGCAAGATATTTGTATTTTGGGCTGTAGTGCCAGTAGGTAGATTTTTATTATCATTAGTATTTAGTATATGGCATCAGGCTCAGAGACAAGCCTTCTTTCAAATGCAATAATATCTTTTGTGATACAGGTGCTATCGGCTTCACATAAAAAGCTCTCTTTAGATTGTTGTAAGTATTGTGTGATTTGTAACAGATGTCAGCTCAAAGCAGGACTATAAACACTGTGGCATGGTAGATAATACAGTGTTGATATTCTGGACTGTTCAAATCTGTAATACAAAGATGAGTAGCAGAAAAGTAGGAATAGCTCAAAGGAGGAGTTGGAGTAAAAGTATTATTTTGCCACTTCCTAGAAACTTTCAAAATCTTGTTCTCCAAGCACATGGAGGCTGAACCAATTCAATTCCCACACATTTGACCTTTAAAGTTTGAGAACAAATTTTTTAAATGTATATAAACACAATCACAAAGAAGCCAGTAACATCGATTGAATGTGTCTGATAAAAGTTCCAATCCTTTCTTTTTTAAAAATATTTTATGTATTTGAGACAGAGAGAGAGGGAGAGCACAAGAGGATGGGCAGAAGAGGAGGCACAGGGACAAGATGGCTCCCCACTGAGCACAGAGCCCAATGCAGGACTTGATACCATCACCCAGGAGATCATGACCTGAGCCAAAAGCAAAGTCAGTGCTCGACTGACTGAGCCACCCAGGCACTCCAAAATTTATAGTTCTTAAGAAGGTTTTTATGAAAGATCAGTTCAAACTCCAATATATAAAAATTTCATAATCAAGCTGAGAAAACAATATAAGTAGCAATAGACATTTACATTAGGACTGTTCTAAAAATTTCAATCGACTCTTAAACTGCTGATCTTAATCAGATATTCAGGTACATAATTTTTGAAAGGTTGTTGCTGTTCTCGTTACACTGCCTGCATTTATTACCTCTAACAATGTTACCATGAAGAATGGGGCAATTCCTTAACCTGGAATGAGAAGACACATTACTAATAAAGTATTTAAAATACATAAGTGGAGAGTACATGTCATTTTAAGAACGCTGTGTCTGTGCAATGTTGAGACTGAAGGAGTGATTTGACAAGATTATGGGATTAATTCACACAGACAAACACAACAATAACAACTAAACAACTACTGAACGATTAAACTTTGGGAAATTGAGAATAAGGAAAATGTTGATTTATGCAGATTGATAATATAGATAGATCAAGCCCTTAAGATAATTATTCAGAAACAGTTTTAATCTGGTTAAAGATTATTTTCCTTTTCCTCCTTCCAAATGAAAGAAATTTTCCAGATGTAAGTAGAGCAATTAACAAGTGTTAAAGCTGCCTTTTGCCTTCCTTGAATTTTGTGGTGAGGAGCCATCCCTACCCCAGGACAGAGCAGAAACCTCAGTTCTTGCCCCTCTTGGAGAGGGAGCCATCCTGGCAGTCCATAGGGCCCTGAGATAGTCTGGATCAGGAGAGATCAGGAATACCTGAGGCAGGTTCCAGGAAGGAGCTAAGGCATATTCAGATTACCTTAGAAAGAAAGAGAGAGAAGGAAAGAAAGCCAGAGAGGTCTTTCTGGAGGGCTGTACTATTTTCCCACTGTTGCAGTAATAAATTACCACCAACTCAGTAGCTTAAAACAACACAATTTTTTTTTTTTAATTTTACAGTTCTGTGGTCTAGAAATCCAGCATTCTACACATAAAGCTAAAGCCAAGGTGTTAGGAGGGCTGTGTCCCTTTCTTAATGTTCTGGAAAGGAATCCATTTCCTTGCCTTTCCCAGCTTCTAGAAGCCACCCACATTCCATGGTCCATGGCTCTTTTACTTCTGTATAGCTAGCAATGCTTTATTTCCATAGGCCCATCTTCTGTCCCTCTTTGATCTCCTTCTGGTTTTAAGGATCATCACACCAGATACCTATTCGCTGAAAAAATTCAAGATAATGACCCCACCACAAAATTTTAATTTTATCACACCTACGATGTACATTTGCCGCATACAATAACTTATTCCTAGGTTCTGGGAATCAGGAAGCGGGTATCTTTGGGGACTAGTACTCTGCCTACCTGCAACCTAGAAAGCACTTCAGTCTTGGCTTTTGTCAAGAGTGGTCCTCTTCCACAGGCCGAGCCACCCATGCATGAGGGAGTCACTGGTCCTTTCGAGTCACAGCGTGGAAAACCAACCACCTCTTAAAACCTATATATGACGCCTGTGCTTCAACACAAACCACCACCCTCAAATACTTCCTTAGGACTTTCTTGCCTAAACTAATGTGAACCACTTTAAATAGAGCTCTCTCTCGGGATGCCCGGGTGGCTCAATGGGTTAAGCCACTGCCTTCAGCTCGGGTCATGATCCCAGCATCCTGGGATCGAGTCCCACATCAGGCTCTCTGCTCGTCAGGGAGCCTGCTTCTCCCCTCCCCTCTCTGCCTGCCTCTCTGCCTGCTTGTGTGATCTCTGTCTATCAAATAAATAAATAAAATCTTTAAAAATAAATAAATAAATAGAGCTGTCTCTTGAGAACTGTCTGAGATCCGAAGAACGAAAAGCTTGTAACAAAATGCATTTGCTTGAAGGGCACGTAGATATAATTTGCAGATGAAATGTGAGAAAAGAAGAGAAATAATTGCCTCAGTGTTACCTCAAAACTGTGTTCTGTGAAGCAATAGTCTTTTGAGATGCTACGCACACACCCCACACACGTGCATGCCTGCCACATACGTTTGGAGGCACCCAGAGTTCCATGTTAGGTAGCCCACTGTCGCCACATACCCAAGTCACATTCTCTCAGATATCTCAATCCCTTTCTGACTAGCTCCCTTATTTATTTCTAAGGGGTTCCAAAGTGGATCCAGACAATGCAACACTGACATATTGTGGGATCTTGGGCAAATTTACTCTAACCCAGTAAGTCTCTGTTTCCATGCTTGCAATATGATGTCTGTCTGTTAGGGATTGCCTGGCCCACGCCTTAACCTTAACTGGCTATTATTTATGTGCAGACATGTACTGTTTTTTCATTACATTTCCTCGTGTAATCTTCACAATAACTGCATAGGTAGGGATTATTATTATTCCTATTTTAAGATAAGGACACTGATACTTAGAAGGTGAATAAGAGAACACGGACCATGCACTCGTGTTTTAACAGAGAAGCATAGAAAGCCTTCAGAACCTACATCCCAGTTTCCCTTCTAGAATAGCAAATAAAATGGAGATAACAGGGGTTGAAACAGTAACTTCATACAAAGGTGACTGACTAACCACCAGCTAATTATTCTTATTTCCCGGTGATCCTCAGGGTCCAGAGTCCTGCAAGCCTAACTCCCCAATGCCGAAACCTCTTTGTATCTAATGTGCTTCGAGCTGCAAGTTATGGTCATCAGTGAGTCATGAAATCAATTTGTGGTTCAAAACCAACATTTTTATGAGGGAAAGAAGAGAAGGGAAGGAAGGAGGAGGAGAGCCCAGGGGAGGGAAGGGAAGGAAATAGCATGGAAATGGAAACAGAGTATCTACCACATAAGGACCACTTTACAGTGTTCAATGAAATGGTTGTTGTTGTTGTTGTAAATGTGTTCATGTATACTAGGTTGCAATGTAAAGAGTATTTTCTTATTGTGGTTCCTGATCCAAAATGTTTTAGCCCCGTCTTATTTTGCTTATCATAAGCTTGTTTTCATGATGTTAAACTCGGATCTAACCTTGCTTAAAGTAAAGCCCCCATCTATTTTTCTGAGCTGATTCTGCAAGAGAAAGGTGAAGGGTTGTGTGTGCCTAAGATAGTAGCGAGAGGGAATATGGCAGGCAGTGGAGATGGAACTGGCAGAAGTGGAGGGGGCATTCAAGACTTGCATGGACTTTGTTCTTAACTGTAAAGGAAAGTAACTGTAAAGGAAAGCCTTGCAGGGCTTTTGACTAGGGAAGTGATGTGATCCCATTTATATAAAAGGGAGTGGATGGTAGGAGGCAAGAATGGAAATAGTGAGCAAAGTGGCATGTTCCAGGATAGTAGCTGGAATGGAGATGAGAGAGTTGAAGCTCATGTACCAGTCAGGGTTTGCTCAAAGGACTAGAACCACTAGGAAAAAATATATGATAAAGATGACACCTAACAGAGTGGAGCCCGGCATATGTGAGGCTGTCGTTTCTGGGCTTGGTGCTAGAGCCTGAAGGCCTTGGGGCTGGCAACTGGGAAGGGAAAAAGCCCGGGTAGTGGAAATAAGAAGAAGCAGGAACCCGTGAGACTGAGGGGAAGACACCAAGAAAGACTGCAACCTGCTTTGACTCTCCCCACCTCCTGACCTTCAACTTGGATGATGACAGGTTCCTGAGTGAGAAGCCAGACCTGTAATCAAGATGATCCAAGACATCTAGCCCCCAAATTGGGGGGGTTGGAGCACAAGAGCTGCCTGGCTGGAAACCGTGGGCCTGGCCACTTCCCTAACCAACAAGGTGACACAGCAGATAAGCAACCACACAGTGAACTGCAACAGCCCTTGTGTTCTGCACCCACATGCTGAGTGTTCAAAACCAATCCAAACCACACCGAGTCTTGTGCAAAATTTTTCTTGAGGCCTGTGATAACTAGGAATTACACAGGGAAGAGAATTCTGGAAAATGTGTTTCCAGCTTAGATAGATCAACACAAAATAAACACTTCAGAGGGGACTTTCCTAATCCACAGAAAATGGAGGCTTTATCTTTTGCTTCCTGGGAAGAAGATGACTCCTTGAGGGAATAGAGCTAAACTGTCCTGCAGAAACACACAATCTCAGCACTCAACACAGTACAGTTTATGTCTTACTGACACAGTCTTCTGTAGATCTCAGCAATTCTGCAATGTGATTATGTGGTCTGCAATGTGATCATGTGGTGATCAAGTTATCTGGACACGCCCACCTTGTGGATCTGCCATTCCAAACCAAGGCCCCATGATCACAGCAACAGAGAAAAATAATGCACCCTCCACCCTTCAAACTAAAGTGTTTATTACATTTCTGCTCACAGCACTTTGACCATCAGAGGACATTTTGGGACAGAACACAGAAACAAATTATTAAGTGTTCAAGGTTTATCATCACCATCATCATCATCACTATTATCCTGGGACATATACTGTAGATATTCTTACCACTCATATTACTCTTACCTGTTGATAAAAGAATATTTCCCCATCAATGCTATTGAATTAAAATGGCATATCCAAGGGTTCTTCTATACCCATTGCCAATGTAGTATGTCTTCTGCATCATAAATTGCCTTCCCAAAGTTTTGTTCTATGCTTGTCTGTGACACTGGCGATGCCTGACTATTGGAAACACTTTTATGTAAAGTTTTGAGGGTGTCTGGCTGAATGTCAATAGGTTGCCTGGGAAAAGAGGAGTTTCACAGTGATATTTTAGCAATTTTATTATTAATTGAATCGGCCCTAAAAGAGATCAGGGTCTGTGTGGTTTTCAGATACCACAGCTGAGGCCAAAAGTGTGTGTATGCATGTGCATGCATTTTCTGACACCAACCAATTATCCAAATCCCCAACACCAGCTGGGTTGTTGGTGTCCCATAATTCAGTTCAATTCTGACATCTAGTATTAGCATGGATCCCCACAAGTTAACGACTCAGTCCTTAAGAATGCCCCGGTTCAGACGCATCACAAATAAGGTACCCAGGCTACCCACACTACCACTGGTCCAACTACAAATATGAGAGTTCCCATGACCCTCCTCTCTAAGTTTTGATAATTTTCAATAACAACTCTTAGAACTTATTGATGAGCTGTATTTACAATTGTAGTTTAAAATTGTAGTTCAAAAGAACACCCAGATCTTAAGAGGTACATAGCGTTAGGTCCAGAAGGGTTCCAAGTACAGGGGCCACCATTCCCCTGTACTCAACCAGTACATGGATCTGTTCACATACTTGGAAGCTCCCACTGATTAGAGGTTTTCACGGAGGGTCCTTTAGATGGGCATGATTGATTAAATCATTGGCCATTGGTGATTGAATTCAATCCCAGCCCCTCTCCCTGGAGGTCCAGGGGTGGAGTGGAAGTCGCAACCTTCTAATCATGGCTTGGTATGTTTCAGGGATCACCATCATAAAAATACCTAGCCCCTGACATGCATCCCCTCACCCTGCAGCCCTCCCACCTCTCCTCATGTGTCAGAGCATATAAACATATTCTCATCATTCAGGAGATTCCCAGGGTTTTAGAATTCTGTGTAAGGAACTAAGGAGAGGGAGTAAATATATATTTTTATTGTTTTATATGATCTAAAGATCGTATGACAAGTGGTGAAGACTCTAGGGCATAGAGTATTGGCCACAGCACAAGGACAGAGGATAGAGGAAGAACACCACAGTATGGGTTCCTGGAGTGCTTGAAGACCATGAAATCCTGCCAGCAAGTACTAGAAAGGCAAAGGAAATAACTGGTAGATGACCGCAAAGGGACATGCTATCAAAGATTGCCTAGAGTAGAAAAATTGGCATTTTAATTTGTTCTTAAACAATAGTTAGCCATGCATTCTACAACACATCGGAACTGAGGGGAGCAGAACTGAGAACTTCATGCATGCAAAACCCCCAGGACCTCCAGGGAATAAAACACTCTAACCAAATATGCATTTCCTCAAAGGAAAGAAGCTTATTTTGGCTATCTTCACTTTGAAGAATAAATAAGGAGTATAACACAGGCATTTATTTAAAAGCTATACCAGAGGTCGGTGGATGTAATGAAAGTCAGGAGGGTGTACATACGAGTGCGGGAAAGACAGGAAGAGAGAGAATGGGTTATCTGGAACTAGAGAACTACAGAGAGCTTTGGCATTTTCTAATTGAGGTTGTTCTGCTGGAAACTAGAACACTCTGTAACTACTCAGGTGAGTGATAATGGACAATTATCTTGAATTGAGTAACTAATCAGGTGCTTTCATTGTAAATTCTATACAGCCATGAAACCACTCCAGGAGAGGCAAGAAAAAATTGAGGGGGAAGAGGCTGCTTTAAGACTGTAATAAGTGATAATGTCTAAATGATAGAGACAAAAGTTGTTAAGAGTGAACACAGAGAAACTCAATAACACAAGGACTACATATTGAGTGGAAAGAAAAATGTTTCTCATTTTTAGTTAAACATTTTTCCATTGAGGACCAAGTGTTTGAGGTGCTCTTGTGCATTATTCCTTACTGGGATTATGGTAGCTTCACAAGCATGTGCAGAGTTGTCTGATTCGAGGCATTCTGAGAAGTGTGTCTTTGCCACAGTATCTCTCTTAACCGTCATTTAAAATTCACTCATTTCCTTCTGTCATCTCTGGGCCTATATTTAAAATGCAAATACCTCTGGGATAAGTGGGATACAGTCACCTTTCAGGACCATCACACTGACCATTGCCAAATAAGTGATTGGATGCCTTTAAGAAAAAGATGAGGGCCTCTTCAAACCTTCCATCATGGCTTGAGAAACTAATGTGCTAGTGTCTCTGTTCTGTTTCTTCCCACCTCCAGGATGGAGCTGCCAAATGCTCTTCATCACTGGACTCTTCATGCTTTGTTGGGTTCTGCCTCTTCCTTCGTCCCTTGACCCTGACTTAGAACCTGGTGGACTTTGCCAGTTCCCTTATCATCTGTTCCCATTTTATATCTCTGATGCAATTACAACTTTGGCACAATTTTCTTTTCTTTCTCACACTCATGGGAAGAAGGTAATCCTGGTCACAGGTGACCACAGGAAGGTTTTTAAATCCACACAAAGTAAATGAGGCAAGCTCAAGATATCAGAGAGGATCTGAAGTGTCCATCTACTATGTCTCACAGACTCACTGATTTACTCCCTTTATGTCCATTTCTCCTTCTCCAGTATGGGGCTTCACCTTAACATAGAAATAATATCACTAATATCAAACGGGTTCCCTTATGGGAAATTGAGTTGCCAAGGATAAGAGCCGCTGCATTGTCCAAGGCCAAGGCTATCATCTCCATCACAGTGTATGTGAATTGTGCTCCTGTAGTTGTACTAAGATAATCATTTTAGATGCAAATTTTATTAAGTTTTAAATTTGAAAAAAAAAACCACAAATAAAGCTCCTCCTCCTATTCCATATAAAACCAAAAGGGCCTGGGGCGCCTGGGTGGCTCAGTCACTTGAGTGTCTGACTCCTAATTTCAAGTCAGGTCGTGGGTCCAAGCCCCGTGCACACTGAGTGCAGAGTCTGCTTGAGACCCTCTCCTCCTCACCCTCTGCCCCCCCACCCTTGCATATGTGTGTGTGTGTGTGCACGCACGCGCAGTCTCTCTCTAAAATAAATAAATAAAATATTAAAAACAAAAACCAAAAAACAAAACTAAAAGGGCCTAGGGTCAGTTTGAAGAGAGTGCCCCTTTATAAACAGCAAACCATTTAACTCCTGGGATGTAGCCTGGCTCTGTCACTAATACCTGGTGAGATCTGGGCAGCACTACTGATTCCTCATGTCTTGCTGATGGCAAGTATCTCAGAACCTTCAGTGATCTTTTAATTCCAAACCCTACCATCCGGATTCCCTCAGGGAGAGCAGATGGCTTGCCTACCATCATAACATTTATCAACTATGTCAGAGCAAGCAGCCAAGGTGCCAGTGGTCTGCAAGCCATTGCCACGAGATTCTGAGGTCTTTGAGTCAAGCCACCCCCTTCTTTATTTTTGCTCTTCCAGGAAAAAGTGAAGTTGTTAAAGTTACTCAGTAAGTGGAATAATGTAAGAGAACATGCTAAAGCACTTGCAAAGGACTAAGTCACAAGCACACGTGGGGAAGCTTACTATCTCGGGCACCTCTAATAAGAGGCCCCCCCTTCCTAGATACATAGGCATGAGCAAGCTACTTGAACCCTATACCTCAGTTTCCTCTATGTCAAGGAGGCTAATAATGAAAGCTAGGAACAAAGTAGGAGCCCTGAGGACAGAGCCTTGTGCCTAGTCTGTGTGTGATCCCTGTTAGCTACTCTCATCACTTTTTAAACATTAAGGTGGTCTAGGTAAAAACTTAGAGCCAAATGTCCATTTATATCAGTAAGAGTGTGGTCAATACTGTATTGTCTCAGTTTGTAGGTAATTTTACTTACTGGAATGGATTTAAATCTCATTTCAACTCAAATGACCATTTCTTTGAGCATGTACCACTGAGTGAGCTTACCATTTAATAGGGGAGACCGATAATTTATATATGATAAATTCATTAAGTCACCTAAGTATAGGGCGCCTGGGTGGCTCAGTGGGTTAAAGCCTCTGCCTTTGGCTCAGGTCATGATCCCAGGGTCCTGGGATCAAGGCCTGCATTGGGCTCTCTGCTCAGTGGTGAGCCTGCTTCCCCCTCTTTCTCTCTGCCTGCCTCTCTGCCTACTTGTGATCTCTGTCTGTCAAAAAAAAAAAAAAAAAAGACACCTAAGTATAAGGGCATGTGGCACAGAAAAGGGACTAACCCTAAAATCAAGACCCATGATATTTAATATATATACATGTATATATTATACATATGTATATGTATATATATGTATACATATACATATATATCCTACAAATATATAGCCCTAGCCTAGCCCTACAAATAGCAAAATTAAATGAACAAATCACACTGGTACCCTTCCATTATTTTAGATGCAAAGACCCGTTGGGGTAGAGGCCTTACCTCCATGCTTAATTGCCTATTTCACATTTATGCTGTGGTTTTGTTATTGTTGTTGTTGTTTGTTTGTTTATTTTACTTTTTTTCCATGAGTATCCCAGGGTTGAAAAATCAATGACTTTATTTTGACCAGGGTACTTCAGAATTTTAGTAATTATTTATCTAGTTCATAAATTGCATTCTAAGTCCTCCTTGAATCCTGAGTGACCCTATTCTAATACAAATCCCTTGAATGGAGAATTTCAGAAACTATAGCTTGGAATTATAGGAAACATTTTCTCCAAACATACAGCATCTTAAATTGTGCCACGCACCTCTTGCAGCTAAATTAATATTCAATTCAGCAAGCATGTTCTTAGAACTCATACTTACAAGACATTGTACCGGTATTAAGACAAGATCTTTTGGGCAAGGTCCATTCATGGAGCACATGCAGAGTCATGGAGGATATTGAGGGTGGAGAGTGGACAGTTAACAAGGCAGAATGGGCTATGACTGCAAGAGAAGTACCAACATTTGCATTCATGGAAGCTGTGAGTCATTCTTACTTATTTATTACTTATTCCCTGGAGAGAACTCCAGGGAAATGGGACACTTGGAGCCACCCTGCAGGGTGGAAAGGATTTTGACAGGCAGAGGAGGAAAGGGAAAGACTGTTGGGTCTATAATCAAAGGAGCGAGACTGATACAAAGTGAAAGTCAAGCAAAGCTTTATTTCGCACCAAGCATGGAGAATCACACTGACCGGCCAGAGCCATCTCTTACAAAGAGTCTCTGCCTTACAGACTGGCTTTTAAGGGCAAAGGCCATGTGGTTGGGCCCGGCCATGCACAGGTGGCCAATGACACAGAGAAAATTGCACAGTCAGGCTAGGTCATACATAAGTGACCAATTGAATTACAATTTACCCTATAATAGACATTTGAACTAGCCTATCATCTTGGTCAGAATTGGCCCCCAAAAGGCGCCCAAAGGGCGGAGCCCATACTCTTTGGTAGCTAGGGAGACAGTATGTGCCCCCAGTGATTGGATACCTCCACCTGGCCTGACCCACCCTTGTATTTGGGCTTTGTTACCTGGGACAGGTCTCTGGGACTTGTTTTTAAGTAAGTCCCCTGGGGTGGGGAGGCAGGGTCTGTTTAAGTTTTACTGCATAAACAACAAAATGGCTATTCAACCGAAATGGAGCTGTTTTGGCTAAATAGGCCCTTACAAAAACCTTGGTGGCAAAGGGAGCTGTGTTTGCACCAAGGCCTGGAAAGCAGGTGCAGGGAAAGCTGAGCAATCCCATCAACTGGGCTAACTCACAGCACATGGAAGCAGAGCTGGGATTACAAAGTAACTGGGGCCCCAAACGGAGCATCCTACGAGCTTTGCCCTATTCTGCTGGTCCTGGAAAGTGTTCCAGATGTTGAGAGTAACAGATTGACATAAGGAGTCATATACCCTGTGGTTCTGGGGTGGAAGCTATGACATAGCCGACCTCACCACAAACCCCACTTCTCCACCATTTAACTTCTCTAAGTCTTGATTTCTTCATCTCCAGGGTGGGAATAATAATGGCACTTAACAGTAGGGCTTTTATGGGATGTAACCATGATGAGACACATGAGAGACATTAGTCCAGTGGCTCCTATAGAGTAAATAAAATAGACCACGAGGATGACAATGGCCACCATGATGGTCAAAGAGGACAAGGAGGAGGACAAAGAGAGAGAAACTTGCTAACAATGAGGATAATGTTTGAATCCATTTTTATGTCCCAATGCCTAGTACATAAAGCCTGGCATGTTGTGGGCACTCAAACCAAATTACACTAAAGAACAAATTTATGCTAGGGAATCATAAGTACAGTGTTGTCTCTTGTCCAAGACCCCCAGTAGATGCCTGAAACCCCAGACAGTCCTCAACACTATATAGACCTTGTTTTTCCCTGGATGCACATACCTATGATAAAGTCTAATGCATAAATTAGTCACAGTAAGAGGTTAGCAACAATAATTAACAATAAAAGAATAATTATAACAGTATATTGTAATCAAAGGCATATGAATGTGGTCTCTTGCTCTCAAAATATCCCACTGACCTGTGCTCACCGCACCCTTCTCTTGAATGATAAAATGCCCCAGTGAGGAGATGAAAAGAGGGGAATGATGCAGGCGCTGAGACGTAGTATTAGGCCACTGCTGACCTCTGGCAATAGGTCAGAAGGATGATCATCTGCTTCCCATTCATGGTTAATAACAGGTAAACGAAACCATGGAAAGCAAACCTTGGGGCAAGGGGGACTACTGCATATTTGTTTGATATATTCACTGGCCTTGAGGGAATGAGGGAAAAACAAATGTAGGTAGTGAGAAGCAGCCTGAAGAAGAAAAATGTAGACTAGATAATTTGGAGGGCTTATTAGAAAACTCTGTGATGAGAATAATTACTAATCATGTCAACCAAATTTATTATCTTTTTATCACACTTGGGAGAAAAATGTCAAGGCCAGTGAAAACCATAGGGCTGAAATGGAAAACCTGGCACCCTTGAGAGGTAATTGGGTGCTCCTGCTGGCTTCCCTCTCATTAGATTTGATGTAATTGTTTTTAAAACGTCAAGACATAATGACAAGTATGTATTTCAATATAACCCTGATGCAATAATCAAAAGGGCATTTAAAATTCACTGTACAATTATAGTCCCATTAAATCAGAGTTAACTGCCCATCTGAGTCACTAAATCTGATCTGTTACGTTGCAACACACATGCAGTGTGTCTCTGTCACAGCTGAATCATAACCAGACTTTGTGCGTGGCTCTGGGAAAAGTTCTGCAATAACATTTTAACAAGGGCCGCACGATACACACATGCAATTAACAACGTGCCCACAGAATGCTGGGAGCCCAGGACTCATACTGTCACATCAGGAACGGGAACAAGGGCAGGACCACTCGAGTCATGCAAGCAACAGGCAGCCTGATCCATGCCACTTAGGCTCCCGCTCAGGACAAAGATGAATTTGAAAGCACTGCATGTCTTTGCACTCAAAAACCTGACTTCAAGGCTACCCCATTTTGTTGGGGGCCACTTCTGAAGGAGTGGCCAAGATGATCGGACATCTGCATTCCTCCACCTCCCAAAATAAGACAACTTCAAAAGAGTCCAGAGTGGGACTGGCCTCAGGGCATTCAAAAGTTGGTGCAGAAGGCTTCTTAAGAGGAAATAGCTTTGAAAAGACAGCTCTCAAGTGCTCTGGGGCAGGCAAGAGAAAGAAAGGATCCTGCAGGGAGGCAGCTGGCCCATCCAGCTGCGGAGGGAAGCGGCATGATGGATGGCTTCCATCAGGGACAATGGGCGGCTCTGAGGGACAGGTCTTTGTTCCCAGGTTCCTCCACCCTCTCCTTTGACCTGCCCCACTGACCTGTGCACTCGTGCACACTGGAGGGACGCCTGGCCCTCTCCAAGGTAAGGCCCAGCACGATTGCTCACGCAAAGGGCCCACTGCCTGCTGCTCCCCGCCCCCCATTTCCATGCATCCAGCCAGATGGTGACAGGGTTGGAGGTGGAAACTTGGACTACGGAGGACAAGGCTTCCAATCTGTGAACTCATTTCAGGATTAGCACAAATCAATGGCACTGCAAGATAAGAGCTGGGTGTGAGAGTGAGCTCTTCTTCTCCTCCAAAGGGGAGAGTAAGTAATCACACCCGGGTGGCTCCTTGAAGCAGAAATAATTTGTGTTCTCAGGGATATTTTCCTGTTCAAACTTGAAAGCGGGCAGAATGAAGAATCTGGTCAAATTCCGCATATTCCTCTCACACTTGCAGATTTTGGGTCAGATTTTTGGGTGCAAAGGGCAGGCCTGGGCCTGTGGTGTCACTGTAGACCTCACTCTGGCCTCCACATCTTTGTCCATAAAACATGTTACTACTTCCTCCCCTTCTTAATCCCCAGTGCTTCCCTGAAAAACACAGCTGAAAACCACAGCAGAGAGGGGCTCTTGGATGGCTCAGGAGGTTAAAGCCTCTGCCTTCAGCTCAGGTCATGATCCCAGGGTCCTGGGATCCAGCCCTGCATCGGGCTCTCTGCTCAGCAGGGAGCCTGCTTCCCCCTCTCTCTCTGCCTGCCTCTCTGCCTACTTGTGATCTCTCTCTGTCAAATAAATAAATAAAATCTTAGAAAAAAAAACGGCAGAAAACGAAAGATACCGCACATCACTTATATGTGGAGTCTTGAAAAAGTTGAGTTTGTAGAAGCAGAGAGTAGAATGGGGCTGGAGCAGGGGGTGGAGAAAATGGAGAGATGCCAGTCAATAGTTCAAAGCTGCAGTTAGGTAGAATGAAGAAGTTCTAGAGATGTAATGTGCAGCATGAGGACTACAGTTAATTCTCCTGTATTGTGTCCTGGAAGTGGGCTAAGAGTAAGTTCCAGATGTCCTCACTATAGAAACATTAAAAAGTGACTGTGTAAGGAGAAGGACATGTAAGTTGGACTGTACTAATCATTTTACTATATATATGTATCAAAATACATTGGACATTAAAAAGGTACAATTTTAAATTTAAAAAAATAATTTAAAAAATCTTAAGGGAATGTAAGTGGGAAAAACACTGCACAAAAGACAAGAAAGACTCATCCAATGACATAAAATGTGTGTTTCCCAAAAACATAACAATCCATGGTGAACACCGTGGTCTGGTAATAATGAGCGTAATGGCTACAATTGCTGTGCAGGCACTTGGTGGCAGCCACATGAGCAGGGCGGAAATCAGGCATCACTAAGCCTCATTACCATGCTCGAGAGCAGTGTTCTTAATCTCATTTTTCACACGAGGAGACCTGCCCCAGGTCATGCAGCTCGTAAATAGGTGAGCGAGGTTTGAGCTTTGCTCCTCAGCCTGAGAGCCTATACTCCCAGCACTGTGCCCCGTTGTCTAGGTCAGGCTCCACAACCCCAAGGCTGTCCCAGAGCTCAAGCTCAGGTACACAGGGAATTCAAGGACCTTCCACTCAGGGCTCCTGAACAGTGTCCTGTTGCCATCGGCAAGCCTCCGTGTCGACACACTGACCTCTCCCTCACAGCTCCATGCCTTTATCCCTGTGACTTTGGATCACTCCTCACAGATGTCCCTGAGCTTGAAGTTACCGTGTGTAAAGGCGCACGTGTCCTCTCTCTTCACCCTACCCCTGATCCAACCAGAATTTCCCATGATTCACACTCATCCAGCTGCTCAGGTGGAAACTCCATACCATGCCTGCTCTTCTCTTGCCTTTCTCTTCCATCTCGGCTCCTGCAACAACCTCACCCCCTCCCCGCCCAGCTAAGGTCTTTATGATATTCCAGCTGTATAGTTACCATAATCTCCTCTCCTATTTACCCTGGAAATAGTCCAACATCACTTCCTGAAGTGCAGCTGGGACCCTGTCATTGCCTCACTCAGAAAACAATCTCTCGGTTACCTCCACGGTGAACCCTAAACTCTTTAACAAGCACTCAAGACTCTCCTTGATTTCACAACCACCTACACACTGAGACGATACCCCCAATTTTCCCCATCACTACATTAATCTACTACCGGAACCAGCTCATCAGAATTCGGTGGCACGGGGTTTGCTAGGGCAGAGATGATATACCAGATAGCTCAGAGCCGAGCTCAGTGTGGGGGGAGGGGAAGGCAGGAGGGTCTGGCAGCTGTACCGCAGACATCTGGGATGCCTAACAGCCCGGAGCACAGAGAAGAGTCCTGCCAAAACAGTCACACCAGACACAGGACCCACATTCCATATCTGCTACAAACAGGATAGGTTCCCAGGTCTCGGGAGATGTGAGCCCCGGACAGGATACCAGCCTGACAGAAAAGAACAAGACAGGAGCGCAAGACAGGGACAGCCTTTTAAGGTGGGAGTTGAAGTACCAAGGAGCAGGTGAAAGAGCCGGGGTATTGGAACAAGAACGGCCTGGCCGAGAGGAAGCAGCAGCCGTGCTGGCAGAGGTAGGGCTGGTGGGGAACTTGCCCAGGCACCTTGAATGTTTCTGAGCACTATGGTGTTCATAGCTTTGTATGGTTCTGCTTCTTCATTACTTTTAAGTTACTGGAGTGAATGACGGACATATCCAGCCCCTTTTCCCCATCAGAGGCGGTGGGTTTGCGAGTGGGGAAGTAGGAGCTGCCATGGCAGTGCTGGAGTCCCGTGCTGTGCCGGAATAGA
Organism: Taxidea taxus jeffersonii; assembly: GCA_003697995.1. NCBI lineage: Eukaryota > Metazoa > Chordata > Mammalia > Carnivora > Mustelidae > Taxidea > Taxidea taxus. The sequence continues at coordinate 39,289 of RCUC01156267.1, forward strand.
GTTTACCCCTGATTTTTGCTTCTACCCTGATGAAAAATTTGAAACATGTACTCTGGCCCTGAAAAACTTAGAACTAACGAGCAAGTTTTATAATTTGGGTGGCTGATTTCATGTACTATTATGTTCCATGGTTTCTGAGTTTCCTGACAGATATTTCTATCTATCTATATCTATCTATCTATAAATTTTGTTTCAGTGTTGTGATATTATATTTTGATAGGGGGAGGATAGAGAAGGCACTTTATAAACTACGGGAAGATATGGCATTTGTACCATACCTTTGTACATCTACCTTCCCCTGCCATACTATGGAACTGATAAAACAATTATTCTCATTTTGGAATTTGGGTTTCAGTCACTCTCAACAAATTCTTTTGTCACTCTCAGAAGCCTCAGAGCTACAGAGCCCTGCAGATATTGTTAAATGCAAACTCCTGTGCTGGGGGTATCAGAGCTGTCTGATATTCTCGTATCCAATTTCGGTAAAACAGGGTAAGCCGATCGAGACAAAACCACCTCCAATAGAAAGAAACGATGACTTAAAAACACTTAATTCTGTCTGAGTGTGAGGCAAGCCCTCTAACACTGCCACAAAGAAGAAGACAGCCTTTTTCCAGAACTGATATAAATTAGAACATTTCCTAAGACAGGTCAGCCTGGAGTAATTTTCCAGTTCACTTGTCAAATAAGCAGGGGACAAGCTCCCACATCTCAGCGCAATGCAGAGGAAACCCCCTTGTAATTACTCTTGGGTTTTCACATTTGTTTGTTTATGGTGTGGAAAATTGTCCGTGTGTGGCTCATAGGATAAGCAGGCTGGTGGGAGTCCATCCAAAGCTAGACCTGGCACATGTGGGTGCTTAATAAACAGTCATTGATGACTACCGTGAAAACCAAATGGTCCTTCTGATCGCTGGACTCTCAAACACCCAGCAGACGCTTTCAAAATTTCAGCCACTCTGACAGCTCCAGGAACCCCCCTATAATAGATCTTCCTGCCAAACTGCATAGGAAATAAGGGTTTGGGTCCATTTTAAAGGATATTGAAAGAACAAATGAAGCGCCTTTATTTCATTCCCTCAACATAAATGTGTTGCTTTCTATGTATTCCGGCCTTGGCCTTGTGGCCTCCACATTTGAATAGCTCTCCCTGCTTCCTCAAGGTGGAAATGAGGCACACATACCTTTCCCAGGCTTGGACTTCAAAATACAGATGCACTTGCAAGTGATGTTCGTGGACAGTGAGGCTAAAAATGTAGAACCCAGCATCAGGCTGGGACCCGAGATATTTGTGCCCAGTGGTAAAGGCAGTGGGGTCTTCACCTACTGGCCTCATGGGGGTGGGGGTTCGCTTCGCTCCAGATGGCACAGTCTCCAAGCCTACTATTGGCCCTTCTACAGATTCTGTAAATGCTAAACCAATATATTTCATTTGTCCCTCTTCTGCTTAAACTACAAGGTTAGGATGCTACCAGCTGAGAACATTATCTGCTATGTGTACATTATGCTAAACACCATGGTGCGTGTGTGGCTACAAAGACTAGTAAGATGTGAGTGCAGGTCCCAAGATTCCACAGTCTAAAGACAGGTACAGACTTGAGCCTGCCAGTGTAAGACCCTATGTGTCACACTGTGTGACCAGAGTTGGGAAGTGGGCTCACAAGGAGACTCAGAGTATGGCAGGGCAGAGAGAAGGGACAGTCTGCCTGGGAGGGTGCAGACTCCTATGTACCTCAGCAATGGATCTTGACCACGCCCTCCACGGACCCTCAGAACATGCCTTTATGAGGGATTCGGTCCTACCCACAATATCTGGGACAACAGACACTGTGATCCTATCACTCATAGGGCTCATGTTTATACACAACCCCAGCCCAGGCATGCTGAGATACAATGTCAACTGTAGGATGCCTGTGTTCCTCCCTTCGTCTTGCTGTTCATTATATCTGGATGTTGGACTCCCTCCTGTCGTGGACGAGTGGTGGCCCCAGGGATAAACACAACCACAGGGACCTCGGGGAGCTCAGACAGCACACACAGGGCCAGTGGGATTCATTGGCATAACCAGTTCTTGACTAAAGGCCCTAGTTTGAATCTATAGCATGAAGAAGCCTAAACAGATTTTCAGGGGTGGGGCCAGCATCCTTACAAGTCCTTCCTTTAAGGGTCTAGCCATCCATGTTGCAATCGTGTTTAATTCTGTTTCCTTTAATCTTTTCACGACAATCTTAACAACCGTAACAGTCACATGGGTTGCCCGGCGGCACAGCAAGAAGCCAGGAAATAGTCAAAGGTGGCATCCAGGAACAAAGCCCAAATTATAGGCAGAGCAGAAATGCAGGGATGAAGGGGGCAGGTGGAGGCTCAGGAACCCACCAATGCACGGGGAGGAAACTCAAAGGTGGAGAGCCACGGGGTCCCAGGACCAGGTATTCAGGGAGCAAGTTCTTAATACCTGTGCAGTCCGTAATCTCTACTTTATCCTTCTCCCCTGGTTGGATTCTCATCCGTGCTGCCCACAGTTTCACTCCTGGGCTCCCGGAGAGATCTGTCAGTGTGGACCAGAAGAGCAGTGTGTCATCTGAAAGCCTGGGTTCTGCCCATGGGATTGACCCCCACACCCGGGATGGTTTTGCCTACACCACAACCAAAGTGCTTTGGACGCTGTACCCCACAACCCTCAGCAGCAACAGCCTCCAAATAGCCACTGGTTCCCTAGAGTGAAAGGACCGAGGAGAGGTCCTAGGTCAGAGAGCAGTCTTCCAAAGTATGGTTCCTCCCAGGGCTGGACACCAGGTTCCTGTAGGTCCTACATGCATCTGAGGGGAAAATAACACTATATCATGGTAAGAATGTGAGGCCCCTCATTTCCCTTCCTCTTTCTTCTCTCTCCATCCCTTCTTCCATCACAGGAGCACTCTCCGCTGGGTGCCGGTGTGTCTTGAACACCTTCCACACAGTTGTTAACCTCCCTTTATAAACAAGACCACCAGTCTCAAGGTCAAGATTTCCACTGGCAGCAACAGCTAGCTAAAAGGTAATAATAATGTTCTGTTTTCATTCTATTTATGCAATTGACTTAAAAATATGCCTTATTATGACCTTTTTTACATTTAGAGTAATGATACTGATATGAATTTCCTTTTTAATTTTAAGTATTTTTTAAAGATTTTATCTATTTATTTAACAGAGAGAGATCACAAGTAGGCAGAGAGGCAGGCAGAGAGAGAGAGGGAGAAGAAGGCTCCCCGCTGAGCAGAGAGCCTGATGTGGGGCTCCATCCCAGGACCCCGGGATCATGCCCTGAGCCGAAGGCAGAGGCTTTAACCCACTGAGCCACCTAGGTGCCCCAAACTTTAAGTATTTTTAAAGTAAATGAATGTAACAGGAAAAGTGAATAAAATACTTAAAAATTATTAGGACATAGGTAAGGCAGAAACCGTGAAGGCGCTGGGTGGCTAAAATTTGGTGACTATGCCCCTAGGCTGTGGCTCTCCCTCTTGCCCCCCTTCTCTGCAAGGGCTCTATTCTTGGGGGCTGGGGTGGGGGAGTCACATCATGGGAAGACAGCCAAAGCTGGGGTACTTGGAGTCATTGGTATATGAGTCTTTTCTCCTTTTTAATTGTTTACATCACTGTTTGTCTTTCACCCCATTTCCCCGTTAGGGGTCGGGTTCCTTGAGCGCCATAGAATGTTACTACTGTCTCTCCAACTTGCCCAAAGCTGCCAGTTGTAATGTTAGGCATCCAGCGGGCGTTGGACAAATGCTGCTGTCCAGCATTCAACACTCAGGCAACACCACCATCCCCACTCCCACCAGACACTGGAAAAATAGGTCATCTGTTTGGCAAAGGCAATGGGATTCACCAGGACAAGATCTATGAATGGTGTAAATTAATGAGAACAGCAATGAAAAAAAAAAAAAAAAACCAACAACTTCAAACTCAGCCTTTAGGAAAAATGACATCTCCATTGTAAAGATGCCAGCATGTCTAAAAATGGCTAAAACCTGGGGATTTTCCAGAGATTAGTCATGTGGTTTAAATAATTAGAACCAAAGGCCCAGTGGGAGATGGCCCCCAGTGAAACATGAGCAGGTTCCAGGGTAAGTTTGGTCATGTGTAAAAAGGAGAAGCTTCTCAGACTGACAGCAAGGAATTAAAAGAAGGGAGGAATCAAGAAAGAACCTGCAGCCCAGAGAGAATGCATGCGCTATGTGGGCTGGGCCTCAAGAAAGGGGTGCAGAAAACTCAGGCAATGTGGTGAATATATTTGCAATTTTATGGAAAGAATCCAGTCTACGTGGATGGCATTTGGGGTATTTGTTTTAATAACATTCTAAGTGAAAGCCTTTTCTCAGGTAATAGGATTTCTTTCCATTTTTATGAAGTCAAAAATGAAAAATAAGCTAAAGCAAAAGAATCTAATTTCCTATAATAAGGTTTTGTTTTTAGTTACTTATAAATGCGAAATCATGGGGCCTCTGACACCAGAAGGCATATGTGGATCATGAAAAGGAAATAAGAAAAATAAAAGAAAACCTTAGAAAGCCACTCATAAATATTGACCTTCCCTTTTCCCTCCCTCCAGCTCCTACCTACAGCTTCACACGTGAGTGCCCACACACACACACTCACACACCCAGGGAGAAGTAACAACACTGGCTTTCAGAGGCTACGTGAGACAGACTATGAGCTGACCTGTTCTCCATATAGAACACGTTTGTTCAATAAATTCATCACCTCTGGGTGGAAGTCCTTGGAATCCAAAACTGCTGCCAAAAATGCCCATACTTAGAAGGGGTCAGAAATGCCTTGTGGTTCCATGTAGCCCATGGGAGACTGAGCTATTAGGAGCCCTTTCAAAGGCCCATCAGAAATATACACCTTCCCCTTTCCCAGCAAGGTCAAACTACCCTGTGAAGGTCTCTGGAGTCAATGATACAGCTTCTCAATCTCCGTTCCCTCACTTTTTCTTGTTCCCCAAATAACAAAGGTGTGACCCCCCACTTTCTATTTATACATATTTGAAATTGTCATCATGAACTGTGAGCCATGCTCCTTTCATTTTTGCATCTTTTTAGGACCTCCAGTCTTCCCATTTCTAGGAGGAAACTAATTTTGCACCCTCATCCTCTGAAGCCACAGGCCTCCCTCTTTATTAATTGCCATGCAGTCCTCCCTGCACCAGGAATCAGTATCTGTTATGCAAAGTTGGCCAGATCTGTGGTCCCATGTAGCATCCTCTAGTCTTTCCTCATTCCCTTGGCTGGACAATTTCCTCCTCCTCGGCCTCAACTTCAACTCCTCCCTCCTAGACATTCTCCAGCCTCTACAATGCATTTAGGCTTTGGACACGGTTCATACAGACATGAGGAAAGGTATCCTTGACCCTCAGAAGGCTAGACTAAAGCTTTATAACTTTTTCTACTTTCCCCTGATTTTATTTTTTATCCTTTTCTCTATGTGGGGCTGATATTCATTCAGAACCATTTATTCAAATAAAAAGAACGGTTTGGGGTGACTTTTTAAAAACTCTTTGGGGGAGGGGCGCCTGGATGGCTCAGTGGGTTAAAGCCTCTGCCTTCGGCTCAGGTCATGATCTCAGGGTCCTGGGATCGAGCCCCACATTGGGCTCTCTGCTCGGTGGGGAGCCTGCTTCCCCTTCTCTCTCTGCCTGCCTCTATGCCTAATTGTGATCTCTGTCTGTCAAATAAATAAGTAAAATATTTTAAAAAATGTAAAAAAAAAAAAACAACTCTTTGGAATCCAGTTGCCCATACGTAGGAGCCACTGGAAGGGTTGCGTGGAATATCAATATTCTTGTGTGTGTGCACTGATGTTTATACACAGAGTGCCATGGATAGTGGCAGCTCATAGTCAGCCACACCGGAGTTTGAATCCCAGCTCCACTGAGAACCTCAGGCACTATCATTGACCCTTCTAAGCATCAATCACCTGACCTGAAAAACCACGCAGATTATAGGAGCTATTTCAGTAATTTGGTACAGATATTAGATACATTCCTTTGCATCAAGTCTGTAGGCTCTCAATAAATGTGAGCAAAATGTTAGGAATGATATCATTATTATCATTATCATCAGTAGTAGTAGCCATATTGCTATTACTAGAAGTGAGAAGACTGCTTTGCAAGCTAGTTTTGTGAACAACTTACTTTCCTACAATCAATCTTTGAATGTTATTTCTTCCTCTGTCACAGAGCATGAGGGGTGAGACTGTGGATTCCAATTTGAATTCCTCCCCCTCCTTCATTTTTTAGTTACACAATGTTGAGCAAGCTACTTAAGTGCTATGAGACTGAGCTGCTTCATCTATAAAATACATTGATAATAGCACCTACTCCAAAGGGCCATTCTAATTATTAAATGAGTTGATGCATGTAAAATGCTTCAAAGTGCTTGGCACATAGTAAGTGCTGAAGAAATGTTTTCAGAATCTGTAATAGGATGTATTGACATCCACCATGTGGGTTATGGAGAGGATTTGAGATAATGCATGAAAAGTCCCCATACCATCACACAGTTTTGTACAAGTGGTTCTTTTTTTTTTTTTTTTTTTTTTGTACAAGTGGTTTTTAAGCCAGTATATATCTTAAGAGTTACCTGGGGATATTTGAATAAAACTAATGCCTCTGTCTTGCTCCAGAACAATTACATCAGAATCTCTATGAGTGAGGTCAGGGCATTTGTAAAACTACTCCATGTGCTTGTAACATGCAGACTGGGCAAAAAATCACTTGTCTAGCAAGAGAAGTAAGTTGCTAAAAGGTGGTTGTTATTACTCTCTAGATACACACATGTATCCAAACCTGCAAAAACAGGGCAGAGGGCTGGAATGTTGCCTGATTTATAGAAATATTAAGCACTTAATAAAAACATTCTGAAATTATTCTGCCTGCACCCACACTCCACCTGACCAATAATTCATTTTCTAATGAAACTGACAAGTAAGAAACTGACAAATTTTTTTAAAAAAATCTTAGAAGCCACATCAAAGTATAGATGCACACCTAGGTCTTGTACATTTGGGGGGCTCAATAGCTTTGTGAAACTGACTTGACCCTGTGATGTAAGCCAGTAGGGAAAGACTGATTAGTAAGTGATACTATGGCTTAAATCATGATACACATCTGTAGGCACATGTACTCAGCCTCCCACACACACAACTCTCACTGACCCTCCTTCACCTCAATGGGATTCTGCTTCCCCTGAACCCTTCTCAACCACTTAACAGTACCACTACTGCCAAACAAGTAAGCCATATAAGTGAGTTATACTTTACCTTATTATATTCATAAGCATTTATGACTCCTGCTCTTTAATATTATCTTTTCTGCAAAACACTATAAAAACTGATGCTCTTTGAAATGAAAAAATCATGTCCACACAAAACCATGTATATGCATGTTCATAGCAACCTTATGCATAACAACCAAAAAGAGGAAACAATTCCAAAGTCTATCAATAGATGAATGGACAAAGAAAATGGGATAAAGCCATACAAACGAATGCTATTTGGTCATAAATACGCAACACTGATACATGCTACAGTGTGATTGTCAGAAACATTCTAAGAGAATGAAGTCACACACAAAAGACCACATATTAGGTGATGCCCTTTATATGAAACATTCAGAGTAGTCAGATTTATAGGGACAAATAGTAGACTGGCAGTTGCCTCAGGCTGGGAAGCCTGTGGGGATGGGGTGGGGCATGGAGGAGTGCCAGAGAGCAGTAATGGAGAGTGACTGCTCAGTACAGGCTTTCTTTCAAGGATGATGAAAATGTTCTATCTACAATTAGATAGTGGTGATGGTCACACAGTGCTAAATACACTAAAAATCATCAAATTTTGCACTTTGCACTATACAAATTACATCTCAATAATGTTGTTTTAAAAATCCATGTTCTTAAAGATGACCCTGATGCACCCACCCCAGAAAAAGGCTTAAAATATTTCATATGCTTCAGCTAAGAAGGAGGAATAATATCTGCTTTAGGAGAAGTTATTTAATATTTTAGCCTTTTAAGTTATGCAGACATTTTGTTCATTCAAATCAGCTTCATTTCCCAATAGCATGAGATGCATGAGGCAGGTGGATACTGTCTTCTCCAAGCAGGGGGTCAACTGCAGCTTCATCCTACTCCCAGGGGGAAGAAACTTGGGGGTGAGGGGTCCTTATCTTTTCAGTTTTTCCCAGGAAATTTCTGCCTGCTAGTGTTCTCCAGCTTCTATGGAGCCAATCTGGGAGTGAACTCTCACCTGCCTTGTGGGCAGAGGCAGATCCCAGGAGGTCCCACATCCTGGTAGGCTCCATTAGGCTCACTGCTCTTTAGTTGACTTTCCGGTTCTCATGCTATTTTTCAAATCTCTTAGGCAAGTCTACTATGTTACCCATCCAGGAATCACTTCCTCCTTCTCCCCTGCTTTCCAGAATCTTGATTTTGTTTAGGTTTCGAAGTGCACAATCGCAAGGGATAGCTTGTATTTGCTCTTAAGTCAATTACGGTAATCCATTTCTCTGTTAGCATGGTCTAACAAGTGGTCTGAATTTTCAAGTCTGGCTAGTAAGGGGAAGTTGGCTTGAGAGTATATTAGAAATACGTATTACTTAATTAAAAAAATGATAGGGTTGTTTAAAGATAGTCTAAACTCTTTGCACTCTTCTTTGGATGTAATTGTGCATAAATATTTTGAAGACTATGAGGGAGACAATTCCTGCTAGTTGCAGAAGTTGGAAGAGCAGAAGAATGGCAAGAGCCTGGGTTCATGATGAGATTACCAAGCTGTTGAATCTACTTTGGAACTGTCTACCTTCTAATTTCCTATTATATAAAATAACTAACTACTTTATTACTTAATCCACTATTACTTGAATGTCTATTACATGTAATCAAAAGGATATTAACTGGTACATCTACCAGCCTAAAGATTCATAGTTTCTTCTAGACCAAAGCTTTCTGACAGTATCCGACAGAATTAGGTTATACTATATGTAATTGTAGCTGAACCAAGTGACGGTGAAGGAAGTTCAGATCTAGTGTGATGGTTCCACATTCATCAAGGACTGAGGTTTCTTCTATAACTCTGTACTTTCATCATTATGCTCCTATTCTCAAGATCACCTCACAGTCTCAGGTGGCTGCTAGAGCTCCAGCCTTGACATTCACATTCCAGAACAAAAAGAAAGGGAAATCATGGAAGGACAATAAAGAAGAATACAATATATCTAAATTTCACATAAGGAAAACCCTACAGTATCACACGACACCATTAAGACTTCAGGACTAGGTCATGTGAACACGGCATAGCAAAGAAGGCTGGGAAATGTTTTCTATCTGGCTACATTATTACGAGGTACCATGTTTAAGAAAGAAGGATAAATGGATATTGCAAAAACAATGAGAAATCCCTCCTCCATAGGGGATATGTCCTCAATACCAGTTTACTCTTCCAAAGGTGACAAGATGCTTGATGCAAAGACTATTCAAAGACATTGGGCTGGTGGATTACACAGTGAGGGCATCTAATATCTCCAGTGTGAGAAAATGCATGTCCTTTTTAAGATGACACTTTGAAAATGGTTGATATATTTTTAAATGAAATCCTAATGAAACCCTTGGGTGACATGGAACTCAGAATGAAAACCAGTGAAATGATGAATTGCTGATAGCACTCCACTTGCCCCGAAAGATTCTAGAACTGTCCAAGAACAGGTGCCATTTGAGATGGGGAAACCATTCCAAAGAAATAAATAGCACTGGTTACCACAGCCATAACTTAAGCAAAGAATCAGTTTTTAAATTTTAATTCAAAAAAGAATGGCTGATAGGAAATAACTAATCTACTGACTTGTGTGCCAATAAAACTTATTCTGAAGAAAAACTTGAGATAAAATATATTCTGCTACTTTTGGTTAATTAAATAGTATCCTGGGAATAAATAGCAAGTTACTTAAAAACACTTAACTTTTATTACCCCTTATCTGTGTAAACCACTGTTTCTTCCAATCTGTGATAACAGAAAGAAACATCTGGAACAAACTGGATACTAGAATTGATAAAAGACTGCAACATTATGCTCTAATTTCAAATATTATGGATCATACAAATATTTATCCATATTTATCCCTGATTAACTTTATATAAAATAAATATTATACATTTACGTTGATAAAATACTGACCTGTTTATTTAATATCATGAAATCCCAAGCAAGGTTTAATTTGAAAACAGAATTCTATTGCTAAAAAGTATTTGGAAGCAATTGCAGAAATAATTTGAAAGCTACTGTCTTATTCTAAAAGTGAAAGCCCAAATGTGATTTTTACTCTTCTTCCTGAGTTCCAAACCAAAAACATTACAAATAATTATCACAAATCTTATAATTGGATGAAAACCTTATCCCCATCCATATCCTAATGTATGACTGGATATGACTTTATAGCATATCTCAGACCATATGTTTGGACTGTAACATCCTACCCCACAAATCACCAGCATTGCACAATTTCAGGCTCAATTGGTAACAGGGACATTCCCTTTAATTCCCCATGCATGCATCCCCAGCAAGCAGATGCATGCCTCAAAATCCACCTCCTCACAATCATGTCCTCTTGATTCCATCTACCAGGCCAGCCATGTCTAGGGCTGCCTCCTCATCCACACCTGCAAACCCAGGCTCCTAGACTCTGGCCCCTTCTTCACCTTCATGTTCCAAAACCTATTTCTCACTATCTCATTGCTTGATGACTGCTAAAGTTTCTCATGCTGCTTGATGACCCAAAAGTGATGTTGTATCATAAGAGTAACATTTTTGCTTGCCTACAGACATGGAATTGCCTTTTTTTCTCTCTGAGGTTTTCAACCCTTTTAGCAAAGGGCTAAACCGACTCAGTGGCTGCTGTAAGCCAGGAGACCTTCCCCTCTGCTTCCCTCCAGTAGGTCCTTTTGGTTTGTCTTATGTATCAAATGTTCACATAAGGGGTGCCTGGATGGCTCAGTCAGTTAAGCATCCGACTCTTGGTTTTGGCTCAGGTCAGGATTCTGGGATCAAGCCCCACATCCGGCTCTACACTCAGTGGGGGTCTGTTTGGGGATTCTCTGTCCCCCTCTGCTTCTGCCCCTCAACCTGTGCTCCCACATGCTTTCTCTCTCTCAAATAAATAAATCTTTAAGATAAGTGTTCACATTAAATGCATCAGAACAAAAGCTACATATTTATCTGTAAGAACATTGGAAACAACACGTTTTCTCAGAAATGGCTTCAGAGAGGGCAAAGTGCTTGCTCTTCCTGAAACACAGAAGCATCTACCACCATACACCAGCTATGGGACGCCTGCCCCTCTTTATGTTCTAGAACAAGAGGGCCACCCATTTCTCATCTTCAGAATTTTGAAAGTCTCTATTCATGTCATGAGCTTCCATGGGCTTGAAGCAATAATATTCCAATGCAGTCTTTAATTTTTTTAAGAGATTTTATTTATTTGACAGGGAGAGACACAGCAAGAGAGGGAACACAAGCAGGAGGAGTAGGAGAGGGAGAAGCAGGCTTCCCGCTGAGCAGAGAGCCTGATGTGGGACTTGATCCCAGGACCCTGGGATCATGACCTGAACCGAAGGCAGACACTTAAACACTTAAGCCACCCAGGTGCCCCAGTCTTTAATTTTCTAACTAAAAATTATTTTTAAAAATCAGTACTCAGGGGAAAACCCTTTGATCATTTCAGCCATATCTCTCGTGACTATCTTGGACCCTGCAACATTGGTCTTAGGGACTGGCATCAGCAGCCAGGCATGGACTCAGCACACTATCCCTTCTGGTGCATTTGGTGGAGTCCTGGGCCAGCTCCACACCCTGACACCAGACTGCCTGAAAGTAAATCCCCATGTTGCCACTACTTGCTGTGTGACCTGGAGCAGCAGTCCAGCAAAGGCTGGACTCCACGTTTGTCAAATGCAGATTAAAAGTACCCCTACATCTTGGGGCGCCTGGGTGGCTCAGTGGGTTAAAGCCGCTGCCTTCAGCTCGGGTCATGATCCCAGGGTTCTGGGATCGAGCCCCGCATCGGGCTCTCTGCTCTGCGGACAACCTGCTTCCTCCTCTCTCTCTCTGCCTCTCTGCCTACTTGTGATCTCTGTCTATCAAATGAATAAATAAAATCTTAAAAAAAAAAAGAAAAGTACCCCTACATCTTCATAGGCTGCGTGAGAATGTAGCCCAGGAGAATGGCTCAGCCTGGGTCTGGAAATGTTTGGTTCACATTAGCTAATGTCACAAACGAAACCAGGGTCTATGCCTCTTCTCAGACCAAAGCTACCCATAATCAGGGACTGGCAGGCTCAGAGTGGTGCCTAATTAGCATGTGATGAACAGATGAATGGATGGATCCCTAGGGTGCAAACCCTCCTGCTGAGCATGGGCCATCAGAAAGTAGATGGGCTTTGCTGCCAGATGGATCTGTGTCTGTATCCTGGTTCTCTCTGTTCCAGTCCCCTCAACACATGGCATCTTGGCTGCCTGGGATGTGAAATGTGAAGGCAACGCATTGCAGGGTGACCATGGGGATGAAGTAGGGTCATTCTGGAGCGTCCCAGCAGACTTGAGTGGAGTCTCCTTCTCCCCAGGTGACCTGGAATGCAGGGAGCTAAGCCCAGATCCCTCTGGGTCCAGGAAACATGGGCTGGTTTGGGAAGGAAGCAGATGCATTCTTAGCATAACACAGCCTGAGTTACAGTTCTTAGGAAATAGTGTTAAAAGGGCATGAATAGGGGGTCTGTGAAGGAGAGTCATCTTTCAACTGTGAGGTTTGCTGCATTATAAACATGTTAGCTGAGAACAAGCTGCAGCAGTGTGGAAGTTCCTTTTCCGGCCCTCCCCACCCTCTAGATGATCAGTACTCACCTTCTTCCCTCTCAGCTCCCAAGTTGGGAGGCCCTGAAACCCTGCTTCATTGTTCAGACTGCATGGCAGCAGAAATGGCAGAGAAGGGCCTCAGCAGTAGGTGGGTAACCAAGGTCGAGAAAGGGGTCAGAGGAAAGAGAGAATTTGGAACTTGATGGTTTCTGAGGGAGGGCAGATGGACCCAGAAGTCTGATAGAGCCTCTGGGGAGGAAGAGAGGGTTAAATAGGAGTTTGGTGAGGGGATTCTTGACAGCCACAGAGGTGCCACTAAGATCTTTTCCAGAAGAATCGCTCCCTGGCTTTGGGAAGGAAGAGCGAGTAGCTAATGGCCTCCAGCTACTGGCATCTTCAGGCTTTGTCTCTGCTCTTTTGCTGAGGCCATATTTTCCTAGGTGGCTGCCAGCCCATGATGGCAAGGGAATCTGACTATTTCTGCCCAGAACAGGACACTGCTAGTGGCCATCTTTGTTCCCAAGCTCCCTGTGGCATCAGCTGGATGGGTCAGAGAGGCATCACAGCCTGAGGTCTCCCCCGTCACAGTCTTGCTCTTTTCCCCTTCATCTTTCACAGATTTTGCCTCTCCCCTTTCCCCCTACTCAAACTGCTTATGCTCCTAACTCTGCCTCAGCATCTGCTTTCTGGAACACCCAAGTGACCAGGTAAGGAAGAAGGATCATTAAAAAAGACAAAGGTTGCCCCTAGAAGGCCCTCAAGAGGCCTAAGGTGCATCTATACTGGTTAGGACCTGCTTCTCTGTTCTGGGCAAGGTGGTTAGGTAGCCAGATTTGGGGATTAGGGCCCAGCGCTCAACTGTCAATACCATGATTTGTTTTGAACATACTGTCTGAACACTTCAGTAGAGAAGCACTGACACCTCCTGGCATGTTTCTGTTGGCCTCAGTGAACAACAGGAGAAGAACTCCTCACCACAGTGTCACTAGCAGGCACAGCAACAGTATGACTGAGAACTATCAGTTGTCAAGAGGATCCCCTTATTGAGGAGATGATACAATGTTAATTTTATCAGCTCTTGCTTTACCTCAATAATATCTTGAGACATAATGGAGAGGAAAGGAAAGGAGGTACTTCAGAATGTCATAATGTAAAGTACAGTTCAGTACCTGACAGACAATTGATGCTCAGAAGTTGTAGAGTTGTTTTTTTTTTTTTAATTTATCCATAAATCAGCTTGATCCTATGTTTCCAAACTAATCTCCTAAACCACGTCTGAATTAGGTTTTCTTGCATATAACAGGGTTCCCATATAACAGTGACCTAATATAAAAGTGTATTTTCTCACATTCATGAAAGTGTCTGCAATAGGTATGGTAGCTCCATGGTCAGCAGGGAACCAGGCACTGTATACTTCTTTCTTCTGTAACCTTTAGCTTATAGTTTCCAATTGGAAAATAATCCCATGGTCATAAGATGGCCACTGCAGCTTCAGGTATTACCATCAATGTTCTAGGCTGCAGAAAAGAGGAAAAGACAAGGACAAAAACGTACATGTTTATGACAGCATCAGGCCCTGTCCTGGAAGTCCTAGTCTTAAAAGACTTAGACCTCTACCTTATGGACCATTTTTGCTACAAAAAATGCTGAGAAATATAGTTTTCAAGATGGACCTATTACCCAGTCTAATAAAGTGGGAGATTTCCTATGAAGGAAAATGGAGAAGGTAGTAATGTATAGGCAACTAGCCATCTGTACACCTTCTCTTTTTTTGATATAATTTTTAAAACTTTTTTATTAACATATAATGTATTATTAGCCCCAGGGGTACAGGTCTGTGAATCGCCAGGTTTACACACTTCAGAGAACTCATCATAGCACATACCTTCCCCAGTGTCCACAACCCCACCATCCTCTCCCTACCCCACTTTCCCTGGAAACCCTCAGTTTGTTTTGTGAGATTAAGAGTCTCTTATGGTTTGTCTCCTACCTTGTTTCATTTATTCTTTTCCTACCACCCAAACCCCCCACATTGCCTCTCAACTTCCTCATATCAGGGAGATCATATGATAATTGTCTTTCGCTGATTGACGTATTTCGCTACACATAATACCCTCTAGTTCCATCCACATCGTCGCAAATGGCAAGATTTCATTTCTTTTGATGACTGCATAGTATTCCATTGTATATATATATACACCACATCTTCTTTATCCATTCATCTGTTGATGGACATCTAGGTTCTTTCCATAGTTTGGCTATTGTGGACATTGCTGCTATAAACATTCAGGTGCACATGCCCCTTCGGATCACTACGTTTGTATCTTTAGGGTAAATACCCAGTAGTGCAATTGCTGGGTCGAAGGGTAGCTCTATTTTCAACTTTTTGAGGAAACTCTGTGTTGTTTTCCAGAGTGGTTGCACCAGCTTGCATTCCCACCAACCGTGTAGGAGGGTTCCCCTTTCTCCGCATCCTTGCCAGCATCTGTCATTTCCTGACTTGTTCATTTTAGCCATTCTGTGTACACCTTCTCTTTAAGCTTGTTTTCTCACAGCTCCTCATCCAAAACAGACCATCCAGATCCAGGACTGTGTGGATTCTGCCTTCTGCACCATCTTACCTAACTGTCCAAACTGAATCCCCCCATCTAAGGTCCCAGACATACCTCCTTTCTCCACGAAGCTTTTCCTAACCCCACCCCAACCCAGTGACCTCTCCTCTTTTGAGAAGTTGCTTTGTTGGTTTCCATTTTTCACCTATTGGCCCCATACCACCAGTGAGGATATAATCACCTATAGGACAGAAATAGATTATCCTCATCTCGCAAATCAACAGCAAGTACTAGGCACAATTATAGGTGCTGCCTGAACCATTTGCTAGATTAATCCATTTATGAAGTATTTCTAACTCATTCCTTATAAATAAAGTTTGGATTGTTTCCCCCTTTCATGGACTCAACTGATATTTTCTCTGTCATCATGGAGTTGCAGGAAGTCTTCCTGTTGCTTACTCCCATTCATTTGGCATTTTCTCTCACCGAGGGACTCTGTAATAGATGGCCTAGAGCTTACATCCAAGCAGATGTCCTAGTCAGATAAAGATTTCTAACCTACCTTCGGGCAGGAGATGGGGAGGCTCTCAGCTTGCGCTAAGTGCTACCTGCTGCCTACTCCATATCTCATCTTCTTCCCACAAACAGAATTCTGATTTAAAGTAGAGGGGGGATGGAAGGTAAACATCTACCTTCTCACCGCCTTGCAGCCACAGCTGACCACGTGACAGAGCATAAATGGTCATATGGCTAGATGGCTAGGTGACACACCTCTAGACAATGAGATACAAATAGGAATTGTCACAGCCTCTGGGAAAGCACTTCTCACTTATCTGGCACTCATATTTTTGCCTTTGACCTTTCCCCTCCTCTCTGACGAGAACACAGACAAATAAAGGTGGTGGCACAACCATCTTGAAACCATGAAATAAGCATGAAGACAAAAACGACATGGTAAAAATGATTAAACAGAGAGAAGCAATTGGTCCCCACCGGCACAGCGGAGAGGCAGCCCCGGACTGACTACCTTTTGACTTCACTCTCCAAGGTAGAAAGTAACCCCCACACAAAGTTTAACAACTCTTACTCAGGTCCCTGTAACCTTCAGCAGAAAGCAATCCTACCCCGTCCCCCACAGGGAGAAGTGTCCCAGCAGCTAACTGTGCTACTTCAGCAGGAGGTCCCTTTGGGGCTTGGGTACTTGCCCAGCCCCGTGTTTTATATGCAAACTTCACAGAGCTCTGCTCCTTTCATTGGAATTTGTGGCTGCTTCGGGCGCTCTGCTGCCTGCCATGTCATCCTCAGACACTATAATTTCTATTCCCTTCAATTTGGCATAATGTACAATAAGTTTTCATCATTAATGGTGCCCAAAATGTCAACAACGTATGCGTTTTCATAAAATCTTCAAATAAATGCAGGGAGAACAGTAAACCATGCACCGTTCAGAAGGTAACAAAGAGAAAGCTGCTGAAAATAAGATGCCATCCCAATTACTTCCTATTTATCAAGCCTCACACTTTTCACCTCGATGGGATGTGCTTTTGAAATGGCTCTCTTTCATCACATGATGACTAATCCAATGCTGTTATGTTCAGAATATAGCATAAATCTTTTGGCCTCCCTAAATTATGAGAAAATTATTTTTCTAAATCACTGTAAGTAGGTGCTGACAAGACAAGAGCTGGCCCTTCAACATTCAGAAAAAGTCAACTCTTTCTTAAGCAGCTTCCTGATGAGACCCAATGGGGCAGCCAGTCAGTGGTCCTCATTTGCCTGGACTCAGGGGTTGGCAGAATGCAGAAATGTACTGTTACAACCGGGAAGGTCCCAGAGATGGGCTAGTCACCCGCCATCACCAGCCTCTCCACAAAAACAGAGAGCAAGGGACGCCTGGGTGGCTCAGTTGGTTAAGCAGCTACCTTCGGCTCAGGTCATGATCCCAGCGTCCTGGGATCAAGTCCCACATCGGGCTCCTTGCTCGGCAGGGAGCCTGCTTCTCCATCTCCCTCTGCCTCTACCTGCCACTCTGTCTGCCTGTGCTTGCTCTCTCTCTCTAACAAATTAAAAAAAAAAAAACAAAAAACAGAGAGCAAACAACAAGGGCCACTGTTCCCCTGAACTCCGATTCACCCCTTGGCCCTGTATTCAATGCTTATGGTAGTCATTTAGTGGACATTTTTAATAAGCCTGGGTGTCTTTTTGTTTTGTTTTGTTTTCACTCCTGTTGCAGGTAATAGTATATGTGTAGTCACGTGTGTGTGTACACCTTAGAATGTCTTAGAACAAAAAAAACCCTAACAGTTGGTTTTGTGGTCACACTCCAGCCTCAGGGATGCCTGAGGATTTGACTCATTGTTGACAGTACCTCAGGGAATCATCAGACTACTACCCTATGCTGGACCCAAGGTAAATGGCAAGCCCGAAGGGGAAAGTGCACCATTCCAAGCACCTGTACCTCATTACCAAAACTTTATTGGAAACTGAGGAACCAATATTGATGAGATACAGCTGCAGCAGACAAGGGGCATTAGTCACACACCCCTAAGGGTCCCTGAGTCTGGAGAACAGATTCTGAGAGGGAGACTTGCATGATGGAAGTTTCTGGATGAGGGCTCCAAGGATCTGTACCTGTGAGGAAGTGAAGGCATAGGAATCAGACAGAAGGAGAAATGAATTGCAATTTCTTTGCAAAAGAGGCCTTGGCTGATCTGCAAAAGGAGGGATGGTTCTTTAGAGATATCTCATATTGGCGTAAGCCCTGAAAGATACTCAGCTATAAGCCATCAGCAGCTAAAATCCCTAAGGAGATAGCAAGGAGAAGGGCTTTGATTCTGAAGTGGGATATCTAAACAGAGTGCCTCAGAATGCACCACAGAAAATATGTGACTAGCTACTTATCAAGTTGGAGGGACCCCAAAGCTTTTGGCTTTTTGTGGCTGAGACCATGCCTACTCTCCCAGCCCTGTCTCTTGCCACCATACACATCATTCTGTGCTGTTGCCTATCTGTTGTGTTTGTAATGACAACTGGTGCGTGGTAGTGTGAATATCAGTCTGAACCCAAAGCCACTGCAGCCGATCTTCCAGCAGGAATATCAGAGGACTCCACTTGTACTCATGCTCCAGGCCTCAGGGAGGTCAGTGCAGGCCTGAAGACCAAAACATACAACCAGGAGGCTGGGGCAGGTCCTCTGAGGAGGTTATAATGAGAAGTAACATATACAAAAATTTTTTAGGTATCAGAAAACATTGGCCATATGAGAAAAGTTTGCTAAATTTAACCTCAGAACTTCTGTTTATCAAAAGACATTACTAAGAAAGTAAAAAGGCAAGCTACAGACTAGGAGGTGAAATGTGGCATTCAAGTGTCAGACTAAGAAATCATATCTAAAATACATAAAGGACTTCTATAAGTTAGAAGAAAAAAAATGTGTCAAATATTGGTTTTGAATGGCAGAACACTTGATTGGTACTTTACCAAACACACTATCTAAATGCTCAACAAGCCTATGCAATGTTGCTCAACATTATAAGTCATCAAAAAAAATGCACATGATGGGACACCTGGGTGGCTCAGTTGGTTAAGCGGCTGCCTTTGGCTCAGGTCATGATCCCAGCATCCTGGGATCGAGTCCCGCATCGGGCTCCTTGCTCGGCAGGGAGCCTGCTTCTCCCTCTGCCTCTGCCTGCCTCTCTGTCTGCCTGTGCTCTCTCTCTCTCTCTCTCTAACTAATAAATAAATAAAATCTTAAAAAAAATGCACATGAAAACCATGATGAGACATCACCCTGCACCTCCCAGAAGGGCTAAAATTAGCCAGTCAGTTCCAAGTGCTGACAAGGATGCTGTCTCATATGCTGAGCAGAGCACTTGTACGTGGCTGCTGGGAGGGTATGCTGGCACAACAATTTTCAAAAGTTATTTGGCAGTGTCTACTAAAGCAAAACTTCCCCCACCCTCTGGTGCAACAATCCCACTCCTGGGTATATACTCATCACAATGTCTGTAACAGCACTAGTCATAATAACCAGAAACTAGAACCAAATGTCTTTTAGCAGTGGACTGGATAAATGCTAGTGTGTCCACACAGTGGAATACTACAGAGCAAAAACAAGCAGCTGCTGGTATCAGCAAGAAACAGAGAGAGCTCTCATAGACGCTCTGCTGAGCAGAAGAATCCTGACACAAAGATGTACATGTTGTATGACTGCATTTATATGAAGTTCAAAAACAGACACAACTGCTCTGTGATGATAGAGCTCAGAATACTCTTTGACCTGGGGAAAGGGTAAGACATTGACTGGCAGGAGCACAACTGAGCCTTCTGGGGGCCTGGAAAGGCTTTATATCTTGATCTGGGTGGTTTTTTTTTTTTTTAAAGATTTTATTTATTTATTTGACAGACAGAGATCACAAGCAGGCAGAGAAGCAGGCAGAGAGAGAGGAGGAAGCAGGCTCCCTGCTGAGCAGAGAGCCCGATGTGGGGCTGGATCCCAGGACCCTGAGATCATGACCTGAGCTGAAGGCAGAGGCTTAACCCACTGAGCCACCCAGGCACCCCTGCATGGTTGTTTTTATGGGTATATATACATGTAAAAATTCATTAAGGTGTGTACTTAAAATTTAGGCTCTTTAATGTATGATGTTATACCTCAAAAAAGTGAATTACTTTTAATGATGAGGAGGAGGAGGGTGAAAAGAGGAAGAAGAAGAGAGGAAAAGGAATAAGAGGTAGAAGAGGAAAACCACCAGCTATGAGACCATTAGGCAAAGAAAACAGAAAGCATCGAGTTCCTGAAGCAAGAGCAAGCTTGCCATAGATGGCAACAGGAAGACCAGGGTATAATGAACAAGAAAGCGAATGGTACCTAATGAAGCTGGAAAAGGAGACAGAGCTGCTCAGATAGTGCCTTATGGTTATGGAAATCTGGAGTTTAATCTAAGGACAATGAAAAGCTATTGGCTGATCTTAAAGCTGTGAGGAGTAGGTTAGCACACTATCTGTTCTATGGGATTCTTCTAGAATTGCTTTGGCTGCTGGGGAAAAAGGGACAATAGTACATGCAAGGAGGAAGACCATTCATGAAACTACTGGAGTTAAAAATGACACTGGAAAGGCTGTTAGAGGCAGACCTGCTAGCAACAATCAGCCAAAGATGATCATTTTTCATTCCCCACTTCCGACACCCTCTCAACCCTTCACACTCTGACCTACGGGGGGAGCTCCTCAGTAAGCCCCCTTGACCTCAGGCCACTGGTTGTCTCAGCAGAGGAGAGGGCTGGAGGGGAAGGAGAGGGGTGTTATTCCCCAACTCTCTCCCTGATACATTGTTGCAGGTTGACTGAAGAGAATAGCTCCTGTCAGGCAGCCCTTTCTGCCAGCAACACAGTCGTTGTTCTGGAAACTATTCCTTCTCTCATCCCCTGGGAGATGGCTACACCTTTGTAAGGATCCCTTTACTGTATTCTCCCCAACTACCATATTTGAGTGTGCTACCTGTCTCCTGCTGAGTATGAATTTCATACAACATTAAAACATAGACCATTGTTAGATACCTGAGGATGACCTAGAGGTCAAGACAAGGATAACATGTATCCCACATTCCCCTAATAAAGCAGGAAAGTATGTTTATGCACTTCAAAGGCCTCTTATAGTTCTCCTCAATAGTACTATCACAACTGAAGCTGTTATCTGTAATTTGTATGCCCATTTTCCTTATTGGACTCTAAGCTCCATGGAGATAGTCTATGGCAATAATCCATGAAAAGGTCTGTCTTCTTGTCTGCTCTGTGTCCAAGACTTAGAACAATTCCTGACATAGAATTTAATAAGTAAATGTTGTTGAAGGATGAAATTGAGGGAGGAAGCATAAGGGAAGGAACCATCCTTCTTATGGAGGGAAGAGGTAGAGTGTGGAATTTAAAATTGGAAAAGGAAGATGGGTACCCAGATCCCCCAATTAACATTGGCTGACTGCTCACATTCATCTAACTTCCCAAGGCTTCCACGTCCATATGTATATAAAATTAGGATAAGAACTCCTTCCCTATCTAATATTTGTGAAGATCAAATGAAGTAGTACTTATAAAAGTAAATGAAGCAGCCATCAAATATGAGATGTTATTATTATAATAAAAGCATCAGTAAGATGGGGCAGGACCTGGTTTTCATGCAGCACATATCTGCTATTGCAGGGCATGGAGAGATATTATGATTTCTACAGTTTTCACTTAAGAATAATTCAGCTCAAGTGGCTGCAAACTTTGGAACCTGGTACCATGCATCTAGGTGTTAAGGAATTCAGACAGCCATGTACAAAGCACAACAAAGTAACATGAGCCTTATTCTCCCTGATTCCTTCTCCCTGCTTCCTGAAACGGTAAAGGGAGAGGCCAAGGGATGCAATCAATTTAGTTGTCTTCAGGGGCAGAGCACCCAGTCAGCACCCTTCAGCTCTGCCATGTCCACCACACCACTGCCGGAAGGTCACGTAACCCGGTCTGGGACTGGAGAAACTGGAGAAGCAGTGAGTTAGTTAGCTAAAACAGAGGAATGCTCCAATAGAAGAGCTCAATCTCTTCTGGGAAACCCTGAAACTAAGATTGTATCTAGACGTTGCACAGGACCATTTATACCTAGATAGGAGCAAGTTCTCTCAATTTTATTATACAAGCTTTTACTTATTTTTAACAAGTTTATATATTTATTAGAGAGTCAGAGAGTGTGTGAGAAAGAGAACACGAGTGTGGTAAGGGGAAGAGGGAAAAGCAGGCTCCCCACCGAACAAGGAGCCCGATATGGAGCTCGATCCCTGGACCCTGGGATCATGACCTGAACCGAAGGCAGACGCTGAACCAACTGAGCCACCCAGGTGCCACTTATATAAGCTTTTAAATTTGAATCACATATCTGTGTCAGTCAGGGTTTCCAAAGAAACACAAATAATTTGAATATATATCTATATATAAAATGTTTGTCTTGTGCATACATACATACACACACATACAGAAACACATACAAACAATTATGGAAGCTGGCAGGTCCAAAGTCTGCAGGTGGGCAGGCAGCCTGGAGACCACGGAAAAGCAAAGTCACAGTTGGGGCTCTGTAGGTGTGTCCCGTGCCACTGCACCTTTACTGACGTTATTTGTTCTTGCTGGGATGTTCTCTTTTTTCCACTTGTCAAAATTCTGTTTATTCTTCAAGATCCTCAAATGTAATCCTTTTTTAAAGACTTTATTTATTTATTTGTCAGAGAGAGAGACAGCACAAGCAGGGGGAGTGGCAGGCAGAGGGAGAGGGAGAAGCAGGTTCCCTTGCTTCAGAAGCAAGAAGCCCAAAGTGGGGCTCGATCCCAGGACCCTAGGATTACGACCTGAGCAGAAGGCAGACACCTAACTGACTGAGCCACCGACAAGTCCCTCAAATGTAATGTTTTAAGTGAAGTTTTCTCTAATATCACATTGATTGTCCTCATCCGTTTTCCTAATGAGAATTAATTACTTCCACCTTTGAGTCCTCAGGCATTGTATATAATCCCAGGCTGAGAGGTCTAAAGATGGTCTGACGTATTTTATAGTTTGCTGGGTAGATGTCTCTCCTGCTCTCCCTTCTCTATAAAATCACAAGTTCTCTGAGAATAAGAACTGAGAGTTCTTCTCTCGCACTCTATTTTTTTTTAATATATTCCTGGTAAAGGACACAATGTCTAGTGTAGAATAAATACACTTATTTGGCATTTATTCTGTGCATTTATCTGTCATGCAATAGATACATTCATCTAGGGCCAGTTTGGAGCTAGGTACAGTGCTAATTATATATGTGGTATCTCCAATCCTTACAAAAGCCTGAGAGTTTGATATTATCCCCATTCTACTGATGAAGAAACTGAGGCTCAGAGAGGTTTAGCTGATTTGCCTAAGACTACAGAGTAACCTAAGTTTGGGCCCAAATCTGTCTGATCCACCCCAGCCTCCAGCAACCAGATGCCTTATTCATGGCAAGCACCGTGTGTTCGTAAACAAAAGAGAGTAAACTCGCAGAAAGGGCATTTGCTATTTACTACTTTACTGTCTTGGAAATGAAAATAATCATCCTCCCTCCCTTCTCAAAGTAAGCACAAAGACATGGATACAATTTTGCCTTAAAAATTACACTAAAAGCAAAAATACTGCATTTTCTCATTTTGTATTATTGAATAGGAAATGTTTTATAGATTAATGAAGTTGAGGGATGAGTTGCTAGTAAATCTAGCCATAAAAGGAGACATTCTAGATCATAAAGCTTATTTTATTCATCTTGACAGCTGTAGTTTAATTTTAAGTATTTATGATATTACTTCATAGTAAATATGTCTAATTCATGGAAGCTAGGTAATATGAGATCCAACTTTGGAAATTTGCTCAAGTTTTTGCCATTAAAGCTACATGTAAATGGATTTTGTGCTAAGAATTATGGGTTTTATGTAGTAATGACATGAAAATTATCCGTATTCCACTTTCCTGTAAAAGCGCCACTTCCACAACTCGTACCATTACCATTACCAAAACTACACTTGATTTTGTGGGAGTAAATCAACTAACATATCCTCTATTATACATCTTTTGAACTGAATATGAAAAATGCCACAATGGGGAGTCATTATATTAAAAAAAATTTACCATTTGAGCTTATTTTTTAAAAAATCATGTGGTATAGATTTTGTAACCTGAAGAATGACATTCTTATGTCAACAGTGTTTTTACTTTGAAAAGAAATAGTTGATTCTTACAGAAAATCTCTTTTTGGTATTGCACATCTTTTTTATGTTTGGGGTTAGGGAGAATGCAATGGGATTTTAAGTGATTTAAATCTTAATAAAGACCACAACTATGACTCCCCTACCAGCTGTGAGGGGCCCTGGTCTCTGGGTCCAATGGACTGTGACATATTTACAAAAGAAAGCAGAGAACGTAACCTTTGGCTTCCCTGAAAATCCTCACATGAAAGATTTGGCTGTGATTTAGGGAGACCGAGTGAAGAGTCATCACGGGGGTTTCTGACTGTGCTCATATTTATGAGCAGTTGTTAGTCATAGAAACCCACTGAGACTCTCCATGTTACCCGTAATTCACATCTTGGACACCGAAGAGGAGAGCCTCAGAGCATGGAAGAACTCTATTTCGAAAACACAGCAAAAATTAAAATAAGAGAAGTTCTGAGAGCGAGTTTCTACCCTATTGAGGAGTAGAAGGCCAAGAAGAGGAATATATAAACAAGGGCTCTGGTACCCTCTGTTCACATCCTTTTACCTAAAAGCTTTTCTGTGGTAATTTGCCTTGGAATTCCTAACCAAAGTCTCTCCATACATTAGGAGAGCACCCAGAAGCTTTTCCTAATATTTCATCACTGATTCACCCTACAGGCAAATTTCATGTCTTGGTCCCTGGGATGAGAAGACTGGGTATTTTTTGCCATAGGGGAAAGGCAAGATTAAATTCTGTCCCACCTGATGTGATAGCACCTGGAGGGAACAGGAAGGCAGTAATGTACACAAGAACTGACGTGTCCTGTCCTATTAAAAAGCAGACCCATCACATTCTCAATAGATAACATCTCCAATTAAAAAAAAAATCCGGGAGGAGTCAAGATGGCGGAGAAGTAGCAGGCTGAGACGACATCAGCCAGCAGGAGATCAGCTAGATAGCCTATCAAACCATTCCGAACACCTACAAATCCAACAGGAGATCGAAGAGAAGAAAAACAACAATTCTAGGAACAGAAAATCGACCACTTTCTGAAAGGTAGGACCAGCGGAGAAGTGAATCCAACGCAACGGGAAGATAGACCCCAGGGGGAGGGGCCGGCTCCCGGCAAGCGGCGGAACACAAAATCAGGACTTTTAAAAGTCTGCCCCATGGAGGGACATCGCTCCAGAGGCTAAACTGGGGTGAACACCTCACAGGGACAACGTGGACTCAGGTCCCGCGGGGTCACAGAAGGATCGGGGGTGTCTGAGTGTCGCAGAGCTCACAGGTATTAGAGCAGGGAAGCTGGCTGCGGAGACAGAGCCGAGGTTTCCTAGTGGTCTGTGACACGGACCGGTGCTCTCTGGCACGGGCCGGTGCTCTGTGTGAGGGGTCCCCACAAGATCCGGGGAGACTCCGACCCGGGAGAGCTCAGGGATCTACGGGGTTCGGAGACTCCAGGTGGGACTCTGCCAGAGACAGAGACGTTTGGTCACAGGCTGGGTGAGCTCGGAGCACTCCCAGAAGCCAGTGAGACGGGACTGCTTACGCATGATTTTCTCTGAGCGCGGTCTCCGGGCGCAAACGGGGGCTGGGGAGACTGAAGGGATTAAACGCTTTTCTATGAAGGTGCACTGAAGACTGGGGTCCCTAGCTCTCGTCTCCTCTGAACCGGAGATTGGGAGGCCGCCATTGTCATTCCCGTCCTCCGGAACTCTACGGAAAGCGTTCAGGGAACAAAAGCTCCCGAAATCGAACCTGAGAGGATTACTTAGCCCGGCCCCTGGTAAGGGCGGTGCAACTCCGCCTGGGGCAAAGACACCTGAGAATCACTACAACAGGCCCCTCCCCCAGAAGATCAAAGAAATCCAGCCAAGACCAAGTTCACTTAACAAGGAGAACAGCGGATTCTTATCTGGACAAAATGACAAGGCGGAAAAACTCACCAAAAAAAAAAGAGCAGGAGACAGGACCAAAGGCTAGGGACCTAATCAATACAGTTTTTGATAATATGTCAGATCTAGAATTCAGAATGACGATTCTCAAGGTTCTAGCCGGGCTCGAAAAAGGCATGGAAGATATTAGAGAAACCCTGTCAGGAGAAATAAAAGCCCTTTCTGGAGAAATAAAAGAACTAAAGTCTAATCAAGTTGAAATAAAAAAAGCTATTAATGAGGTGCAATCAAAAATGGAGGCTCTTACTGCTAGGATAAATGAGGCAGAAGACAGAATTAGTGATATAGAAGACCAAATGACAGAGAATAAAGAAGCTGAGCAAAAGAGAGACAAACAACTACTGGACCACGAGGGGAGAATTCGAGAGATAAATGATGCCATAAGACGAAACAACATTAGAATAATTGGGATTCCAGAAGAAGAAGAAAGAGAGAGAGGAGCAGAAAGTATACTGGAGAGGATTATTGTAGAGAATTTCCCTAATACAGCAAGGGGAACAAGCATCAAAATCCAGGAGGTGCAGAGAATACCCCTCAAAATCAATAGGAATTGACCCACACCCCACCATTTAATAGTAAAATTTACAAGTCTTAGCGACAAAGAGAAAATCCTGAAAGCAGCACGGGACAAGAAGTCTGTAATGTACATTGGTAAAAATATTAGATTGGCAGCAGACTTATCCACAGAGACCTGGCAGGCCAGAAAGAACTGGCATGATATATTCAGAGCACTAAACGAGAAAAACATGCAGCCAAGAATACTTTATCCAGCTAGGTTATCACTGAAAATAGAAGGAGAGATAAAAAGCTTCCAGGACAAACAAAAACTGAAAGAATTTGTAAGCACCAAACCAGCTCTACAGGAAATATTGAAAGGGGTCCTCTAAGCAAAGAGAGACC